>JAXGGA010003252.1:0-105762 GCA_038373865.1 Uloborus plumipes | reverse complement strand
TAAACAAAAGTAGAAAAGCATTTTTTTAACGAAAATGCAAAGCATCAATATAGTGAGAAATAATAAATAAAAAACCAAAAAAGGCAAACCAACTATAGCACATTTTTCCCGTTTTGCTATTGCTAAAAATATTAGCACTCCATTATATTGTTTGAAAGTTACGCCTCCCCCCCCCCCGCTTATTGCTTGAATTTAAAGTTAAAAAAAGACTAAAATATTTCATGCACAAACTCGGGCTTTCGATTCATGTGTGCATCTTATGGAAAATCACATATTATCACAAATTAGAAATACGCATTAAAGAATTTCCTACTATTTTGAGAGTTATACCATCACCAAAGGGTAGGTAAGTACTCCTTAGAGTCGGAATCACTATTTTTTTTCTTTGAAAACTATGCTCATTAAAATTTCAAAAGAAGCAAATTCTGTGCTTCGGAATTTTTGTGTTCTAGTAGCGTTGACTTCTTAATTAACAAACATTTTAGAGTGTATTATAATTGTACACTACTTGATTCTTTAAGGTATTCGTTCAAGTTTGAAGCCTTTTTTCAGCAAAACTATATCTGTAAATATATTTATCACATTTTTCATGTAGTTTTAGGAAAAATTTGTACCGAATTAATATTTAATGTTATAAAAATATTCATTTTTTGTCCCATTTGAAGATAATATTCAGAATTTTCAGTTATGCTGTAACATATTTTTTTCAACTTCTGAGAATGAAAGTATATAATGGTTATACTAGGGGCATTTTACGGTATTTGGGACATAGGTGTGTCCGTAACAAACCTTTTTAACAGTTTAACATTTTTATATATATTGAAAAAGTACATTCTAAAGTATATGAATATCATATTGTTTTCATAGTTCACTTTACATTATGTTTGTAATTGCACTCAGAACATTGCAAATGCAATTGTAACTGTTACGGACTCTACATTGAATTTTTCTTTAAATCTGGCTTAAACCAATTTTTAAGCCCAAACTGGTACTTGAGACAGATAAAGTAAAGACTCCCCTCTAATATAGCTAACCTTTTAAATCAAAAAGTGAGTTCTATAAAAAATTATGGATTGTGAAAATGATGACTGTAGAGTCCGTAACAATAATTGGAATAAAAGTTTAGTTTTTAAAGAAAAATTCAAAGTAGAGTCCGTAACAGTGAAATTTGCATTTTCAATGTTCTAAGTGCAATTACAAACATAACATAAAGTGAACCATGAAAACAATACGATATTCATATCACTTTAGAATGTTATTTTTCAATATATATAAAAATTTTTAACTTTTAAAAAGTTTTGTTACGGACACCCCTATGTCATAAATATCGTGAAATGCCCCAGTAACAATGGTAAAGTAACTTCCAGTGCTTTTATAATACCTTCTGCATATTTAGTTACCAATATGTATGCGTCTAATAAGCTTAGAAAAAAAAATTAACCAGTTTTGTAAAGCTGCGGAAGTAATTAAGTCAATAAAGTTACTAAAAATGTGTAATTTCTTTTAATATGTTAATTTTTAACTTGCATGGATACCTCAAGTCTGATAAATAGAATTGAACTTCTTTACTAAATCTACCACAATCTAATGCTAAATTTAGATGTATAAGCAAGACCGTTCAAACTATTATTTTTTCTTTAAATAAAGCACACTTGTTTAAACTTTCAACGTAAGCTTTGATATTTCCTAATTCTAAAAGAAAGATATCTTTTTCAAAGTAAAATCTGCAACGAAAATATTAATAGGACTTCGTTAGATGTTATTAATAAAATTTTATTTTAAAATGCGATAAGTGTTCTACATCAGTTACGAAAAGGAACCATGTTTAATGATTTTCATTTTTCTTTATTCTTTAAGAATCTATTTTAGAAAATTGCCCCTAGTTAAAAGCATTTTTTTTCTAATGGGTGCAACTTTCTTATTTTGTTGTACAGGAGTTTTTTTTTCTTTTTGTGCTCATTTAAAAAAATTGATTTACCGTTTAGTTTAAAATGTTATGTTCATGTTTAAATGCAGCTGCATAAATAGGTTTCTTCTGCAAAATATCGTACTCACCAATTTTCTTGAGTAATGATGATGTAATCATTCTTTAGTAAAATACACACAAATGCTAGTAATATTTATTCCACTTCTGGTTATCAACTGCACAGTATCAATAATGATCTGCCGCACTAATAGGAATAGTCTGAAATAAAGTAGTGCGTCAATTGATTACGTCATATCTCATGTCTTATCGCAAACAGAACTGTCGGTTCTGGAGTATCTTTTATGTCCTGGTTTCTGTGTAATAGCCAATGCTCTTACACATTGGGAAAGGATGGGAAATGATTGCATTTTGCGGGGTTCTCTCCTAATCCAAAGTTTTCCCATTTAGATAAAATGATAGAGAAAAATAGAATAATCTGTAAAGGGAAAACTAATAGAGTTTTTTAAACTATGTACAATGGTTTATTTTTCGACACTTATATTTGACAATTTAGAAGTAGAATATTTTCAAAATAAGTTTTTTTAAATTTGATTAGGAGGATTAATTTTGAGATTATGATCATTATTCTATCACAAATGAATTTTAATGTTAATATAGTCAGTTTAGCTTTATTTTAATCATACATTACTAAAAGCCAAACAGAAACATTTTTGCAGTTTTTATGTATTACCTACAATAAATAAATCGCCATATAAATAAAACGGCATGAAATGTTTGCCTTGAAATTTTCCAAATCCTTTTCACGCCTATGGACTCTTTCTCCTTTGTGACAAGAGGACCCCAGATAGATAAATATTATCTGCTTACGTGCGGATTTCCTTATTTTTTTTGTATTTACGAATAGGAGTTGTTTTTTATTTCAAAATAACCACTCACGTGCACAAACTTTTTATTTTCAATGATTTAATCAATAATTATATTAAATGATTATGTAAGCAAACCAATATTTCTAAAAAGTGCTGACTTTATAGATTCCAATAGTTTAGGAGCTAGGGTCACCAACACATGGAAAATTATGTATTTTATGCAAATTCATTTTGAACTAATTCTATTACCTTTCTCTTTTATGTTTGTATAGTTTTACCAATATAATGTGATTGAGTTACGACAACAAAGAATTTTGTTATCAGTTAGTCAAAATCCTTCATCGATGTGAAAGTTGTGGGTTTTAAGGACTAAAGCTGTTATATTAAATTGTCAACGCATGTTTGAAAACCTTCACAGATTTTAAGGGTGCCTAGGAAGTGTACTGTGGTTCCATGATGCCAAGATTGTGGGTTTACGAATGGATTTTTCTTTCTTTGACAGAAAAGAGTCTTATGAAGAAGAGCTCTCTGGGCAAACAACTCAGACCAATATACCGGATATTAATATTGTTTTTCGTCAAATAGAATTGCAGTCGTCACCTTATCAGTCTTTCTAAGCGATTTGCAATTTATTATTTGTTAAGATTGTTGTTTCTGACACACCAACTTAACATTTTTCGTATTTACTACCGGACGATACTCGCATTTTTAGAGTAGGACACTTACATAACCTCAAAACCCTTAACTTAAAAAAAAAACCCAAAACGTAATGCTACAACCTAAGTCTTGAACCCCCATAGTTTTCACATCGCCGAACACTCTTGACGATATTTGTTTATAAGTTGCATGGCTCTTGAAATTCAATCACATGGCATGCGAGACTCTAGACTATGAATAATCCCAGGTAGCACAAATAACCTTTAAACGTTTTATAAACTTTTTTAAGCGGTTGTTACAACGTTAATAACCATTTTACAACCTTTAAAAAACGAAGTAAGCTACTTGGGATGAGATATATACCAGAATTCTTTTCAAAACAATTAGATAATATAAGCTTTGGCTCTTTTTAAAAACCGTATCCCCCGAAATTGTTCAGTTTACTATGGCATGTTATGTTATGTATACAGTTACACTTATCAATATAATACTGTATTCTAGAAGTAAAATCCTCACTCGAGCAATCCGTATATAAAAAATTGTCACTTAAAAAAATGATTGTTTTAAAAACGTTAGAAAAAGAAGCTTTTTCTTGCAATGTTTTAACACACTTTATCTCCACATTGACGTAAAGCAGAAAAATAAAGCAGAAACGTTAAACGGATTAAATGGTATTCCTATGAAAAGTACCCGGATTTTCGGTTTCTGCCTTCGGTTTCGGTCGCGTTTTCTGCTGATATAGAGCAGGGCCCTAAGTTTTCAAAAATGAGAAAATAAGCTTATGAAATTAATAATTTATCTGTTTTCCTTTTTTAGCCTACTTTCCCATTAAAAATAAAAGAAAGACGAAAAAAGTATTAAAAGTAGCTTAATGCATCTAAAAAATATCGCCAAGTCTAAAAAATATCGCCAAGTTAAAAAAAATAAAAAGGTAAAATGAATATCGAAAAGTTAAAAATTTGAAAGTAGGGTATTGAGATGGGGAATTTGTGCGTCGGTCGGTCTGTTGGTCGGTCTGTCTGCCCCCCCCCCCCTAATAACTTTTGAGTGAACAGTCCGATTTGAACAAACTTTTCTTTGTTCGAAAGATCTTATCAAGAATAATTCATTACCGTATTTAAATTTTCAATTTGAACATTTTTTCGTTCAACATTGAACCGTTCAAGCAACCTTTCCCTACCTAATAACTTCTGAGTGAACCATCCGAATGGAATAAACTTTTTTTTGTTTGAAAGATCTCGGAGAGGCTCATTACCATATTTCGCTTTTTGATTTGAACCATTTTTCGTTTAATATTGAACCGTTCAGGAAAAAATTTTTACATTAGCGACTACGGGGAATTTAAGTTGAATGTTGATCCTGAACTTAAAGTCGGATTTTCTTCAAACTAACTTTGTAAGAAAATGGTTTTGATAAATAATGTTTGTAAAGTACTTTTCTGAATAATCTTCTGTGAGGACTCTGATTCCGACTCCGACTCCGCAAGCATGGCGGAAATGCAGGCTCAGAAAAAAATGACTGACTGTGCAGACGATTTTTTGTTTATTTATTCATTTGTTTTATTTTATTTTTATTTTATTTTTTGGCAGACGATTTTTTTTGTAACAAAAATTTTTCATTCACGAGGGCATTTTATTCTTTATTTATATTTAACCACAGGCAACGGATTAAAAGTAAAATTCGAGACATTTTATTAACGGACGAGTTTTTTTTTTTTTTCTTTTTTTTTTTTTTTTTCTTTTTTGATAAAATATGTTTTGATGTACTTTGTACTTTTATTTATTTATTTTTTCATTTATTTTTGAAAACGATTGAGGAATCTTTCTACGGAAGAACTGTAACAGATGCGACAAAACTTTATTTATTCATTTATTTACTTTTTATGTGTCTATTTCATCTGATGAGAGGGGTATATTTTGCTTTTAGAAATCAGCTTTGAGTGCTAAAAAGGTATGTTTGACGTAATTTTTAGTATCAGATAATCAAGAGAATAATGATCAGATGCTAGAATGCCGATGTCGATGTACTTGAAAGTTGTCTCGTTTAGTTCTTGACATAACTTCTTGTTGCATCAACAATAATGTATTTAAGCAATAAATTATAAGTATGAAAATAGTATGGCATTTTATATTGAAAGCTATCTTGGCATTAAAAGTTATGGTATTAGAACATTAATAGTGAGATGATCAAATAATATGTATTGAATAGAAGAAAATTTCAATAAAAAAATACTACTATTTTATTTTTTTTTATTTTAAGTATTGTATGAATACCATTTCAAGCACTCTTCTAAGTCTCTGAATAACAGCATTTCAGCATTTGTTTCACTTTGTATTGCTCCTTCAACACAAGTCTCTTTATTTTTGGAGTAAACTTAAAGTAAGAAACAGTAATTTTTATTTAAGATAAATTGCAAAAGAAAAAAAAAAAAAAAAAAGGAAATAATTTACGTGGATTATTTTCCTTTTTTTATTTAAATTTCACTTTAAAAAATAATTAAATGAGTGATGAAACGTGTATACTCTTTTTATAATAAGAAAAAAAAATAATAATCGGAAAATAGTTTTGCGTATTTATAAGTATTAGCTTTCCGAATATGTGTTCGGATGTAGTAACTAGCCGGCAGCTTTCGAACATGACGTTTGTAGCACTAAAAGTGAAGAGCTAATTCCACGGAAAGATTTCAAAATGGCGTCATTCGCTGTCTCTTTTCGGACAACCAGGATTCTCGCCTTTCTGCATGGTTGGCTATTTCCTGGAAACCCATTTGTGTCCCCCGCTCCTGCATTCTGGAAGTTAATTAAGAGGATTGTTTACTCGTCGCATGAGAAACGTGGGGGAACGGGCGATTCCGTAACGTTCCTTCAGAACCATAAGCCGTTGTTGGAGGGAAAATATGAGCAAATAGCTTACAGGCAGCTCCTAATTGATAGGCATCCCACGAGTCTCGATGAGAGATCCTAAGAAATTAATTCTGTGGGATTAATTTTATTTAAATTTGAGGGAGAGTGCGTCCCTGGGCATATGCTTGCAGCTCCGTGCTCAAACTATTTACTGCTTCAAATTGAAACAGTTAAATTGTCTGGTTATGAGGTGGGGTGATAAAGTCGAAAATCTGCTCAAAACTATTGAATCTACAATTTTTAAACGATTAATATTGAAGAATATGTTAAATTTGCGTTGTCGCTTGCATTTTTATGACTTAATAAATATCCAGCTCGTTCTAATCTTTATGAAAAATAAAATAATCTTATGAAGGTTTGTATATTGAAGCAGTTTATTCATGCTGATATTCGTAGGAGAATGTCATTATTTAATTTTCTGAAACATTATTTACATAATCAGTACTTAAATGGTAGACATTTTATTTAATGTTTGAAAATACATACAGCGCATACTATCGCATTCAAATATGAATGATTTAGAACGAGTCCCAACTTGGGAGCCTCTTATTTTATGAAGTTGAACAGATTGCAGTCAAAACGCTTTATTTTGCTTTGTGTAATTGTACGTACTCTAAAATTTGCTTCCTTTTTGGCAAATATATGTTTTACTCTTTTCTTGTTAACCTATACATTTCCAATCTACAGACTCAATGCTGTTGAAAGAATGTACCAAAATTAATAGCTTTATTTATTTATTTATTTTATTTTATTTTAAAATCGTTAGCTAGCTTTTAACTACACTGTAAAAAATACATGTTTTTACAGTATAATACAGCTAATTTTATGGCAAAATTGATAGTTTTACAGTAATAAACTGTAAAATAGCTAGTTTTAAAGTTTAATACCATGCTTTTACAGTTTTAAACTGAAACCTATGCTGCTAGTATTATACTATAAAAACAACGGCCTTTTTTTCCAGTATAGTAACACTATAACTTATAACATGTATTGACAAAAAAAATGAGATCAGACTATTACAATTTTATTATTATTATTATAATTTTCATTTGGTTTTAAAAAATGCACTTTTTCATGATTAAAAAAAACTGACACCTTGTAAGAATACAACGCAATATATGCGTAATGTTTTACAACAGTAAACCTGCCGTAATGTATTACAGCAGTTGTTCCATTCATTTTATGAATACCTTTCTGTTAATTACTCTTGAATATTGGAACGTTAATTGGTTTCAGAGCTGATAATTCAAGCTTCACTGCAAGTCAGTCCCTCTTTTAATTAAGTAACAAAAAAAACAGCACAATAGACCATTTACAAGATTGAAACACTCACAAACACCTGACATTGATCAATATTTAAACCGTATTAATGAAATAATTACTGCTTATGTAAGTGCAGAAACATCATATATCATGACATTTAAAATACACCTAAGTAGGTTTGCGGCAGTATGTTAAAGTGTTTGACATGTCATTATTCCGGTTGTGGCAGTCGCTTT
The DNA here is from genome assembly GCA_038373865.1 of Uloborus plumipes. Lineage (NCBI taxonomy): Eukaryota > Metazoa > Arthropoda > Arachnida > Araneae > Uloboridae > Uloborus > Uloborus plumipes. The sequence continues at coordinate 97,910 of JAXGGA010003252.1, read as the reverse complement.
ATTAGTTTCTTCCACTTCGTCTCCGAACCCCTAGCTGAGAATGATATATTAACCGCAAGATTAGTGTTGGCCCCACTTCTTTAAGGGTATTCGCTCCATTTTTCAAAAACATTTGCCAAAACGAGACAAGGAATTTGAAGAATTATCCACCTTGTGATGGGGGCATTAATCATAAAAAGTAAGGATCTTGAAGATGAAGGCTGACTTAGTACATTTGTCAAAGAGAAAATATTTCATTAGTACTTTAAAGTGCATTACTTGGTTTTTCATTTAAAACTTAAAAGCGTACATTTTAAATTTCTTGAAATTATGTTTTAAGTTGAAGATATCGTAATGATCTCAACTAAAGGTAGTTAATTATGATAAACAGAGATAGCAATGCAACAAAATCATGCAAATGAATATTTCTGCTTGAATTTCACTGCTTTTTAAAAAACACGTGTGTTAAGTTATTCAGCTAATATTTTTAAATCTTAAGTAACGTTAAAGAAATGTGCCCGTACATCACGTTTACGTTTACAAATTTAACCACGTACAATGTCTGCGAATGTTAGTGATGCATCTTTACACACTTACGAGTTATAATTTCTCAAAATTCAAGAAAATTACAAATAATTTCATTAAATCATAATTTAAGAACACTATTTCAGATTTAGGAAGCATTCCAAGTTACACATATGCAAGCTGAGTCGAAAAGAAACTGTAAACCGCTCTTTGTAACTCTGGAAGTTGAGTTTTCACTTTTCATTTATTTAATTAAATCATGTAAAATTGCTTATAAACGAGCAAAGAAATAGCCTAGGGTTTAAAAATAATTTATAAGCAAGAAAAGTTTTAAAGCATGAGAGAATTTCTTTACAGCTCTCTTTGGATGATTGAAATTCAATTTAAATGAGTAAATTACTCGAAAAAAGTGAGGAACACAATAGTAACAAGTCCCTATTTTGTGACGGAATGATAAAGTGCAACTTTAAGAAAAAACGTTCTGATAGCTTGCTTATGTAAGAGGGTTCAACCCATATTGAACATGGGTCTTTTCATGATCATTGTTTTTGTGCCCTATCCAAGTAAAAATGGCTTGAAATTTGTGTCCTTCGGAAAGAGGATGCAGTGGAGGGCGAGTAAAAGATTTTGTGTTTGCCGAAGGAAACCTTACAAAAATGAGAACTGAAGAACGTGGAAATCTTTTACATTATAAATACTGTGATAATAGTCGGAGAATTGATGTTCTTTTTTTTTTCTTTTTTGATCAATTAGGAAAATGGATAATATTGAAGTATTAATTTAATTACCACTTTTATGATGAAACTAATTAGATAATTATAGTGACACAGTAAAAGCAGTATAATACCTCTTTTAAAGCTAAGGGTAAAAAATCAATGCAAACACCAATTTCAGAAAACTAGATCATCTTTTTATATCTGTAATTGGACTATTACAGTTTATTTTTGCAATTAAAATGTTAAGAAATAGATTGAGCGTCAATTAATTTGAATCAGTTAGTTAGAAAACATTTTTCTCATTTATTAATATGACAAATCAATTAGAATTCACGTAGCTGTTAAGAGTAAAGAAATATATAATTAAAATTAAAATAAAAGCCTCGCAGAGAAAGGGGGAAAGTACAAATGTATGTTTTCGTTTTACTCTAACTAAGCTAAGATAGTAGTTTTAGAATCATACGTGATAAAATTCATATGCATTGAAATTAACATTGATTTACCCCAATAAAGGGGTAAAAGACCCCTTGGGAACATTCGAATACAACCACAAGGGGAGGGGCACAATTAGACCCTCCTCAGAGCCTACATACCAATCTAGAAGCTTCTACGGCATATAGTTTTTGAGTTATACGACATGCATACATACATACATACATACATACATACATACATACGTACAGACGTCACTAGAAAACTCGTCGTAATTAACTCGGGTGTGGTTGAAAATAATTTTTCGGCTGGTTATATGTAGGTAGGTACATATTCACGTGCTGACTGGTTAAAAAAAAATACTCAACATTCATTCGGGGGTGTGCAAAATCAAAATTTAGACCCAAATATGAGTGAATTTTTTTTTCGCGATCACAATACTTCTTTTACTACGTAAAATGAAGTAAAAAAGGTCGAAGATTTATTTTCAACGTTCATTCACTGCGAAGTAACTACTTCGCTAAAAGTATTTTGATGTTCTTGAATGTGCTCTACCTGCATTAAAATATTTTGTGCTATTATATAGCTGATAAACATCTTATGATTGTATTAAGTAGAAAAGGGGACTTTTAAACGTTTAGAAAAGTTCTTTTCCTACATTAAATGTACACAATTTCAATTAAGATAATTTTTTATCGTACTTTGAAGTGGCTCAAAGTTTACGGAAATGACAGAAAATTTTTGATTCATAATAATAATTACTAGTTCTTAATTTGTTAACCTACGTAATGCTGTTGTTATTGCACTTCCCCAAAGACTAACAAGGCACATTTGTTCCATGACTTTATACATCCTACTAAAATCCAACACTAAAAATGGTGATGTATTAATTTTAGTGGTGGATTTTGGTATCAGAAAATCCTACAATTTTTTGAGATTTTTGAGGTGAACCTCGAGATGTTCGAGATTGAGACGTACCAAACAGGTGTTTGCATTGTTGCTGTTGCCTTCTTAACCCTTTAAGCACCATGTATTAAAGTTTAGGAACCCTTAATTATTTTTGTTTTGTCCTCCAAGTAATTAAGTTAGATATTTTGAATTCAACTTGAGTTGAATAATTAAGTTAATAATTTTATTGGTATTTTCTTGCAAAATTTTGTACATTAAATTCACCCAATAAAATGTCTAAAAGCGGAATTTTATGTCGCGGCCACTCTAAGGGTTAAGTTCCTGCTTGCAAGAATGTGGTTAGACAACTATGGGATATTCTATAACTATGGGATATATTAGGGGGTGCCTTCCAATCTATCCCCAAAAATTCAGTAAAAGTACCAAACACTAATTGAAGCAATTCACGTGTTCAAAATTGAAAATTGTATCTAATCGATACCCTGGGTGACTAGAATTCTCATAGCATTTAAGAAAACAGTTTTAACTGTTTTATTCATGTTTAAATGTACAGGCTATTTAAAAATAATATAACAAAGTTCACAAAATGACGTGGCAGATCCGTCATACAACAATGACCAAAATATGCATAGGAACATAGAGTCGCAATTGTTATTCAGAACCGCTACAGGACGTCTAAAGTACACAAATAGAAGTTTAAAATAATGCATAAAACAAGTGTACATTATGCAATACACCGCCAACTCGGTTTTTTCGATCCATGAACTGGAATTTCGTGCTTATTATGCACTCATCAGCATAGAATAGGAAAGTAACAGAGTTGGAGGCAAAAATCCTCTATTAGAGCAAAAAGAGCCAAAAAGCTGGTAGCTAATGTGAAATTAGAATACCAGCGATGCAGTCCATGGATGGAAATAACCGAGTTGGCGGTGTATTTCATGTTCCTGCCCAGCCGTTGCTTAGGGGCGGGCGGTTACTCAGTGCTTCATTGTAGATTATTTTATTGATAATATATCAGCCACTCTAATCAATTATTCAATAAAGATTTTTAAAAAATGCATTGAAACTGAGGGTCGGAATTGTGTATGGAGGGAGTTGGAGACAGGTATAGGGATTGCAATTACTTTGTCCACGGTGGCTTTGGCTCCTCAAACTCTTTTTTTACGGACAATTACGACACATTGTTTTTGTGTGATTTTTGATAGTTGTTGTGTGACATATCTGGCATATAATTTTGTCAACTTTTTTTTGAAACATCCTGTACAGAATAGTAATACAGAGGAGTAGAGTAAATATATGGGAAAGATCAGAAATTGCCGCTTATAACATTTTAAATGCAACACGCAACCAAATTCATATGTTTCCTTTAACCTTTAGGAACCGGGGTATTCGTAAAAAAAAGTTCCTTTCGAGACGGGCGGTACGACAGTTGAACCGCAGTTTTTTTACCTCTGAAGACGGGCAGGTACAACTGCTGTACCGGACTTTTTCTCCCCCACCAGAGTAGGATTAGAAAAGGTGGTAACAGAGCGTCCATTGTTAGGGGATTAGTGTTGACTCCTTCGATGAAAATAAATCGCCAAGTGGCACTTTGGCATGCATTTTGGAAACCGTTTTCCTTCATTTGAATAACTTTACTAATTTGTAGTACTAAGAGGAAAAAAAAAAAATGCGTGCATTTCAAAAAAGTTTTTTATTTTTTCTGACTAATATTTTCCTTGTTCATTTTTATTTATCGCTTTTTAACATGCTTCGTTTTATTATTCATTTATCAGACGAAATAATCACAAACAAAAACTTTTGAAGAGAAATCATACGTAAAAAGGTTTTTCGATGATATCAGGCCGTCTTTTTTCTGGGTTATTTTTCTTTGCAATTGTAATTTCGAAATTAAGTTTTCTGTTCAGAAATATATTTTTTTATTTGTTAAATTTCTAAACTAATAAAAATGAATAAAGAAAAGAAATAAATAATAACATTTTTCATTTTAATGAGCTTAAGCAAAAAAAAGGGGGAGGGGAAGATACCGTTTTAAGAATTTTGTTAGTTGCTACTCTTTGACTTACAATAAAAATTATTTATTTATTTATTTATTTATTTTGTTTGTTACATTGTCTGTCCTACCAGGTAGCACACAAATACTGTAATTACCATCCATACACAGAGGGAAAGAGAGGCTAATGGATTTTTTCTTAAGCGTGAAATTTCTTTTCTCATTTTTTAGGGCAGGAGTTTTTAATATGAGATCCCAGTGGGCATGAAAGAATTTCAAGGGAGGAATAATTGAATGTTTAAAAAATGCAATGAAAATGTAACACTAAAATTTGCTTAGTTTTGTGATGACATGATAAATATTTTCGACATTGTCTTCTTTTTTGTTCCTTTTTTTCAGTTTTATAGCGGAGTCCCCCGTCCCCCTCCCTCATATATCAAGAATTTTAGCTTTTTCATACATAAATCAAAATTTATAGCAAGCCAGTACATTGAAATTAAAATAAAATGAGGTTTCTCGCAGTTACATAGAGCGATATTCAGAAGCTTGTGATGGACTAATGATAGCAGTTCTCCCATTGATGATGTAAAAGTGATTGGTATTATATTCCAAACTCATCTACAGCTTAAATAATTTGAATTTAGTTCCTTGATTTTCAAAAGTTTAACAATTAATTCGATGTAATATAAAATTTTGCGTTCGAACATATCTATATTTTCATTAAATAATCAGCTTTTTTTTCAGTTTTGAATTCCGATTTTTAGATTGCAATACTTGTACTGACAGCATGAGGTAGTGGTAGTGGGAAAAGGGGGAGAGCTTTCACATCAGTGCTCGAAGGAGTGGAAAAGTTTAAGAAACTAAAAGGAGCTTAAATGGTTGAGACCCTATTTTCATGGAATGTGAAAACGAAAGAAATAAAGGTCAAAATAGAAATCAATTTGAAAGAAAAAAGTGTTTTGTGAGTGAAGTGAAAGGAAATAAGGGATGCAAACTTTCTAATTTTAATTTTGTAAAATAACTTAAAGTAATACCTTGAATTTTGCTATTGCGTTATTTATTTATTTATTTTGTACTTATTATTTTGTGATGGATTTTGCAGTCTGGGAGCGGCATTCTGGTGCGTTCCGATACAAAATTACAAAGGAAAAAAACATCTTTGCTTTGTTTTACTTATTTTTCTCTATTTATTACGTTACTACATATGCTCAAGGGCACCCAAGGCTGTTCCAAGGTCTAAAGTATTTAAATACCTATGCAGTTATAAACACGTACATAGAAAATGAATCGCGTGAAAAAATATGAAGTATGAATTTTCTTTTTAATTTCTAAAGATGCATTATTCAAAGTTCTCAAATTCATTTATTGATGCTATAACTAATTTTGAGATAACTGAAGTAAAAAAATCTATAAAAATTTTAAATAGTGAAATGCATTTCATATGTATGTTTTATTATTTCGATTAATAAATATTGTATTTAAAAAAAAGAAGTATCTGTGTTCAGCATTAAAGAAACTTCTAGTTGATAGCCGACCAGTACCTTGAAATTTATCTGAAATTTTACCATACTCAAATTTGCTTTAAATTTTTATATTTACGATTCGAAAATGAACATTTTGTGCGACGGGGTTATTTCCCTCTTTACAGATCACTGTTAAAAACTTTAGATATAACACCTTTCAACAGTGTCTCGAATGAATGAGCAATAAGACAGTTGATTGTGTACTTGTATTTAGATCAAGGGCAAGCTGGTCTTTGGGGAGCCGTGTGCAATATTGTGGGGCGCTTGTAAAGAGCGCCGCTGACAGCTGTGCATTTTTGGAATGTGTCACGGGGGCCCCTCGAGATGTTTTTGTGCGGCCGCTAAGTTCGGACATGCTTTGTCTCGCGCCGATAGTTTAGAATAGTTGCTTTGTGATAGTAAGCGGACATTCTTTCATTTGAAAGCTTTTGAGATATCTATTTTCAAACCCAGCGGCACACATTTTGCACTAATAAGCTTCAAGGAATGAAGTCCCTTGAGTTTTCTTTTCATGTTTCCACGGCGTCGAAAGTCTACAAATCGCAGAATTGAACAATTGAGCCTTGGAAATGTGATTATTCACGAACTTATTTACAATCGCGGAAATAGTTCAATTTTCTGCGGTTTTGGCTCAATGTACCTATTGGAAAGTAGTGGCAAGAAAATTTTCAACGAGAAAAAAAAATTAAATTTTTAACTCTGGCAACATTACTCATTAGTGAAGAACGCCCACTAAGTAATAATGAAAATAAATAGGGGCTCCCCGAACCTAAATTTGGGAAGGAGAAAATGTATCGAATAAAACTCCGAATTTTACTGAGTGATCGAGGGGGGGGGGGTCGTGCATGAAAATATTCCTACTTCCAATGCAAAAAGACAAAAGGCATTTTTTTAATAAAAAATATATAATTTATAGTAATTTTGCAACAGCATTCAAATTTGTCTCTTTCCCTAGCTCCGATGGACAGCAATTTTGGCCAAAATGTGGACGATGGTCACTAAGTAGCAGTAACCCTGAACGGCGAACAATCAAACACTTAGGTTTTATGACTTCGCGGTTCGAATACAAAGCCGTAATCCTCCAGTGAGGGGGGAATGAAATTTTGGAAAAATCCCCGGTTCCAAAGGGTAGAAGCGAAGATTTCAACCCCGTCCTCAAAGGAAAAAAGACTTGCGGTACACATGCTGTACCACCCGGTTCGGAAAGGTTAAAATGGACGGAAGTAAGACTATTTTATTACTGGTCCCAAGCACTATCCAAGAGTTGTTTTAAACTACTTTGGCATTGGTGCCAAAGCAGCAAAAAGTCGTGCTTCTTTGAGGAAACGTTCCTATAAAACTGACTTCCATTACGTCTTAAGATATCTAGCTGTTAATCATCGTTTTCTCCTTTTATCTATTTCGACGGGCGCCGCATTTAATCGATAAAGGAATACTTTATTTCGATCGAAATTTGCCTCAAGAATAAAGTATGCAAGATTAGAATCTTTGGTGTTTTTGAATTATCATGCAGATTATTGCAATGGTAAGGGACATTTTTTGCATACATACATGACAAACATATAATCTCTTTTTTAGGCATCGAGATTGTAACTTTATTACTTTAAAATTAACTTATTTTTACGGTTAAGAAATTACTTAAATGTTGTGGAAGCAACTTTTTTGAAGTTATTTTTAAATTTAGGAAAACTGTTTTTCAAGTGTTTGAGAAATAATTATCAAAGAGGTTTAACGGAAAAATAGATTATTATTAAAATGTAAAGATATTACTTTGATATATCGGTAAATCTTATGACACTCCATCGTGTAAGTGAGTACTAAATAAGAAAGCAAACTGAAATAATAATTGCTTTTTTTAAACAATGAATGTAGAGTCAAAATTTCATTAATATTTCTGATAAAGTTACTGAAACTTTCTTAGACTTTTACAAATTAAGAAATAAAATTATTTTTGAGCGTTTTATACGTAGTAAAAAAATGTGGTTTATTAAAATTTCAAAGACAAGGTTTTTTTCAAAAAAAAAAACTTGCTCAGTTTGATGTGAAAATATATTTTTTGTGCTCATGATGATTCTTAAATATGAAAAACAAACTTGGACTGCACAAAATACTGCTTTTAACGTACTTAAATTTACATTCTTTTTTTTTTAAAGAAATACTGTAATAATAATGTTATAACATAATAATAATGTTACATAATTGCTTTTTCAATTAAACTATTAAAGTGAAGTTTTAACTAGATGAGCTTAAAGCAAAACAGAACTTAAGCTCACGAGAATAAATAATGCTGCGGTCCCTTATCATAATCCCGCGGTAGCAGGGCGACATTTCATAGACAAGAACAACTGACAGGTCGGACGTTTCACATAGCGGAACTTGTCAAGGCTTCTCGGCTTGTCGCTTAGAAGCAGCTTTCTGATAGTCTCTCTTATTATATTGCCTGAAAAGGGGAGACATGCTTTTGCTTCAGTTAGTAGCATAGATTTTGCCCAGAGAAGAGCTGACCTTTTCTTCATGTTTTAAGCCAGTAATCGAGGGATGAAATAAATTTTTTTTGGGCTGCGTCATTGCATAGAATACTTATAATTCTTGCTTTATAAACACTCTCGAAAAACGCGATTGTTGTTACCATACATGATTTAAAAATAGGCAATTAACTAATATCTCACTACCCACACCTAACGAACTATCCGAACTCAACACGCATTTGTGACAACTAGACGACAACCTCACAAGCCGCTGAGCCCATCCCCCACTTACAATGTACAGGGTGTCGAAGACAAGATAACATGTAAAAATAATACATACTGCCACCCCAATCGTGGCCATAAGCAGTTACCCATCTGCCCATGCTCCCACCCCAGAGTAGTCGTACCCTCGCGGCCCCAGTACCTACCGCCTAACACCCCCCCACAGTCCCAACACTGCCGACGCCTAAATTCATTCCTCCGCTCCCCCCGCAGCTCGCCAGCCTACTCAAAAATCGCCTGGTGTCAAAAAACTAGCCCACGCCATCCCGCAATCTACATGAACTGTATACTCCTATGCAATGCCCCTATTCAAGTCCTCTCGCCAAACTATACACAAGCCCCCACCAAGTCCATAAATGCCGGTGCCAACTAAACCTCGCACCATGAAAACCTGCCCAGCACCCTCATCAGACCCCGCAATTCTCCATGAACTCCGTACACCCACGGGCTTTACCACGACACCAGCGGCCCAATCCCCAGAAAAAAAATCACAACAAAATCCAACCCCAGTAAACATACAATAATGACAAGAAAACACAATGTTGCTCAAATGCCGAAAAAGCAAGTTATCCCTCAAAAATTACTGAATTATAATACCACCCCAGACAACATACATCAGATCTACGAAACTGCGGTAAAAAATGAGAGTGTCCATAAAGATACGCCTCAGCAATTCCACCATGCATAAGAATTGATACGTCGAGTAACCGCCCCGTCCTCCCGTGCCCATGGCTCCGCAAACGCCTATAATCCAAAAACCTGCATATCCCTTAACAGTCCCTCCTCCCTCCCTCCCCCCGTTACCCGCTGATGCGTAGTTCCGTCACACCCTCGATCCCTTACAAGTAACAAACGATACAGCAACATCAACACTTAGAGTTTATCTCGGGGGGGTATTGGGGGTGGTTTTGCCCCTCCGCCCCTCAAAAAACCCCAGACTACGCAGTAAAATCAACCTTTAGGGTCCCCAGATCATCAACTCCCCAATATATACGCATTTCCTTTTCCCATAACCCAATAATCCCCTTTACCACAGCGCGAACTAATCTTTTAACGCCTACCCTGTACCAACACACATTCCATTAATACCTATTTAAACCTATTAAAAAAAGCCTCCACCCCCGCCCCAGCCGGCCAATTGAAAAAACCAAACACTATCCGTCCCGGACCATAATAATAAAATGAATAGCTCGTATGAAGCCCAAATATTTATATCCAACCAACTGATCACAACCCTGGGCCACAAATAAAACCCAAAACACCGACACAACCGAATAAATCACCAGACACAGTGCATTAAAACTAGTTGCCCCGGTTCTCGTATTAAATCACGCACCTTTGTGTAGCATCAATGACCCCACGGAAGCAGTTTATCATTGACTAAGAACGAGTCAACATATAGTAACAGGTGGCTAGTAAAAAGAAATATAAGGAGGTTCTGGACAAATCCATGAGTCACAATTCTGAACCACCACCCTTCCCCACGCCGACATACGCTCGGTTTATACAGATGTCATGACAGGTCCTCCACATAGTCTGTGTGCACACAAGTAATACAGATTCTCAACAAGAAAAAAATCGCAGAAGTTTGTCCTTTGCATTACACGATCTATCTGTCTGTCGGTCTGTCATGTGATTACGCGCGGTGAAGCGGCCAAAACCATTCGGGAGTCGATTTTCAATCCACTTTGGCACCAAATGAAGTTTGTGGTGTAGTCATGACGATTAAGGCGACTTGCTACGTAAGGCGTGCTGTAATTCGAGAAATTTCCATTTCGTTCTTATTCTATTTGAATTCTTGAGGGCGTTCAATTCGATAAATAGGGAAGAAATATTTCATTACGACATTTTTCCCATAGGTCTTATGTCATAGTGCGAAAGCTTGAAAAATTTTTTGCGAGACAATAAGAAGTTTTTTTACGAAGTTTCTATACTTTCTACGATCATCATGAGACTGTAAACAATTGTCTTTTAGAATCGTTCCGGAAAGTTCAAGGCTTATCCTACAGTAAACACGGCCAAACCAACAAAAATGGTTGAGGTGCCGTCGCCACCCCAAAGAAACCCCATACTTGCTGGCATCTAGCATCCAACAAAAGCGACCCGAGCGTCCCACCCCTGAAAACCAGTAGAGAAGGGCCTCTCATGGTAAACCTAGTAAACGCCTTCGGGGGTGTTGGTGTGGATTATTGGAAGCCCCAAAAAAATAAGTGGGTCACGTTTATAAGCAAGAAAACTTTACCAAATCAGCGAAGCCGCGGGTAGGACTATTTTATTAGATGACTGGTGGGTACAGGACCTGAAGCTCAATAAATGAAAAAGGACCCAGGGCAACTGCGCTTACTATTTTTACCAAGAACCCGGCAACTCCTTTTTCCCCAAAAACCTAATTGGACCATCACATTAAAATGAATAAGTGAGCGGTCAAAACAGAAAACAATTACCGCCAGGCTGATTAACGGCATGAAACAGCACCGTATATGCAAAAAGTTCCGCCGCCTGAAAGGAACACCGTACTATAATTAGCCAACAAAAAGAATCTCTGCTTCGTACTACTATAAAAAAGAATAAACCCAACTGACAGGATTCCCCTTACGAGCAATACAAAAAACCTGCGGCAGAGAAATTGCCCCCCTGTAGGTGGACCTTGACTTACCTTGTCGTCGGATTTTTGCGTGTCTCCTTCGGCGGAAGTGGAAGAGCTCTGAAGAGAAACTACGCAAATAGCCAGGGTTACCTACGCTTGGCCGCTCGCAATTCGCCACATGGGGTGGTACGCTTGCTCTGCCCCGGTGACCCGACTCCGCCCCTCAATACCCCGCCATATCGTGGACACCCTAGTGATCGAAAAAGCCACTAACGAAAAGATTAACACCGTCGACGTGCCCACCCCCGAAACAAAAAAAAGCGCCCAAATTAGTCGCGAGCATATAATGAAGATACATAGGCTTTCCCCTCCCCACATATAACAAACAAGAGAACAAGTGTGTGGACCCCACGCAGAATAAGACGAACAAAAATGAGTGCCACGATACTCAACCCCAAGTAGGGGGAGGTGGTTTTGAATGCCAATGACCGCCTTACCCACTTGGGAGTAAACTACCCCGCGCCCCCCCCCCCTACCCTGCCTAACCCCCACTGACCCGCCATAAACAGGTCGATCCACACCATTGAACCAGGAAACCCATCCGTCCGCCCGCTATCTACACTATCCAAGTGTCTGCGGCCCGCCTATGTCAAACCCCGCCAACTCAAGAAGTGGTCGTCAACGTATTTGCCGAGCCAAAATAGGGCAAACATATCACACACAGTGTGGCGAAAAAAAGTGTTTCTCGCGCAGATTTATATTATTTTAATTTTGAACTTCAATTTGGCGCAATTGGCGAGTGATTTTGTCGAAAAATCCGACTGACAATGATCGAGATAACGATCGGCGGATATCTTAGGAGAGGATGAATCATTGCGTGAAACATTTTTATTATTCTTTGTGCAATTGTTTTTCGCGGCAGAACTAGAGATATACATGTGTTTGACGGACCGTGTTATCGGTAGTCGCGAGCCTCCCAAGCACTATGTTAGCACTTAAGCGCATCTACTAAAAGAAATTTACCACGATAAAAAATTAAGTAGCGTGGGGGTCCAATACCAGATTTTTAATATAACATAACTTTGAAAGGAATTATAAGTTGAAGTAAACAACTAGAATATAGAGCGTCATTTTTCTTGCTGCTATTAGCAATCATTTTACAATCAAATGCACTTGATGAATATTATACGACCACTGGGGGCAATAGGCCGTGCGCGGTTACCCCGGTCACTAGCGAACCACCCCGCCCGCCTCCACCAACTAGAAACTAAACAAAACAGCTCGGAGATAACAATTGTCCGCTGCCCTTTAAACCAGTTTAGCTACGTTACAAAACAACTGGGAAAACTGCGCTAGCGCCCCAACACCCCCCCACCCCCAGACCAAATAACCAAATAGTCGCACTCCCCTCCATCCCAAAAACCCTTCCCTATCCAACCCAAAGTCCCCAAACCGAAAACCAAAACTAAACAAACAATACGAAACAAATAATTTAAAACCATTTCCCCCCCCTATCCACCTTAAATAAAAACCCTACACCACCATGTCTACCTCCTCATAACCCCGTTAATCCCCAGACCCCTGCCACCGACAAACACTGTGAAATCACGCAACATGTTTCTCGATTAATCACTGCGAAACAACAGCAATTTTTTTAGTTGTTAAACCACAACAATTTGCTGTATTTTTAGACTGTAAAAGCAACAGTATAATGCTGGCAGCTGTAGGTACCAGTTTAAAACAGTAAAATGCCAAGAGTAATAAACTCTAACATTAGCAACCTTTGTGTAGTTTATGTTAGCTGTTAAAAGTAGCACTTTTAAAAATTTATAAGTAGTAAAATATAGCAATTTGTATTTATTACTGTAAAGTAGTCACTTTTAAAAATTCGTACGTATGACACAACATCACCAAAAAGCACTAAATTACCCATCAGACCCCCAACTACAGACTACCAAGCAATACCACCCCCCATCCGCTCAGGCACAAAAAGACCCGATGAACCAATCACGCAGTAGTGACAGAAGTAGCCTTCCCATACAATTGAAGCCTGCCCCCCCCCGTGTCTACCCGCCATTACACCCAGTCCTCCCACTACTCCGAACCGAACCCCCAGCCCCACCAATGTGTTAACCCAAGAGAATGTCCCAATCTAAACCAAAACCCCCCTTCTCAATGCAACTTAAGTGCCGATCAAATATACTGTAGAGCAAAACATAATTATCCGTCAACGTCCACATGTGTGTATCCTACCAAACAGCCAACAGAACCAAAAAAACCGAAGGAACGGAAATGTACACTGGACACTAAATAAGGCCACAAGGTGCAGTGTCCGAGCGCCGAGTGCAAAATGGCTGAAGCTTTGAAGCCAATCTTCGTTCCCCCAATATTTAGGGTTGTCCCTTTCATGAAGGGTATAATGCGAGATCTAGTGCGTTATCTATGGCGCAACAGGTACTATTATGATAAGGTTGATTTTAGGATCTTAACTAATTTGGTAGCAGTTGATGAAGCTTCCCGACTGGCTAACTAAATAGGCACCACCACCACCACCAGCCCAGACTACCATCGGCCTCCCTAAAATGTCCTCCCAGGGCCTCAAAATCCATTCAAACCCTCATAAAAAGTCACTAACATTAATCCAAACCCAGCCCAAAAACAAAACAAACTATCCGTCAGGACCACCCCCTATTACTCATCATTCCTGATCCCACAAAAAATCCCAGACCGCATAAAGCCCTAAACCAAGACAAACAAACAACACCCAAGCCCCCCCACCACCCCTAAACATACCACCATCAAAACGATCCACTCCCTCCTAATTTCCCCAACTATAACATATCCAACCGCACATGACCTCCCTCACCACGAGACGCTAACTGGCCAGCATACAATCATAATGACAAAACAAACACCACTCAGAATAAACCTTCCCCCCCCCCAGTACCCCCCGATACTAACCCTCCTAAACACAAAAATAGCACGTTCCCCAAAGAAAAACCCCCCAAAAAAAAAAACATCACCACCGATGACCACCCCTATGGGTTCCGAAGTCGTGGACTCACTGCCCTCGCCGTGTCCCCAAGCGGAGCACCAAAGCACAATAATATGGAATCAGTCTGATTAGATTGCCCCGCCATCCAAAATAAGAGACTACAGCTTAACGTGTCCGACCCCCTACAACACCCCGAAATTTCACTCAAGTTGAACAGCAAGCGCTATTATGGAAACCCAAATCGAGTCAACACATCAACAAAAACAATACCTCCATGGCCCTAACGGGCCGCGACAGTCGAACCAAAGCCAAATAAGCCTGCAATTACCAAACCCCCCCCCAAATAACCCCCCCCGAGCACAAAAGTCCTCCTCCCCTCGTGAGAGACCCCCCATGGTATTGCCCCGCAACAAATATAACTAGACACAGCACCGCCATGACGTGACACCCAAAAGTGCCCAGCCTATACACCAGAGCCTCCCCAAGCCAACCTACCCCAAACAAGACAAGTGTCTCCATCCCCGTGATAGAACCCCACCCTGACCCACGGTATGCCCCAGTCCCGAGTGCAAAGGTCATCGTCCTTAATCCATCCCCTCCAAATGTAACCAACACGTTTCTATATTGCCATCCAGGAACAAAAACTACAATCCTGCCACCAATGACCACCTTCCAGTGTCCCAGTAACCGAAAACCCCCAGTCTCCGATGGCCCCCCACCCACCTGGACCCCCTTGAACCTTAAAAGAAGACGAAGCTGAACGTCAATTTTCAGATTATCATATCCATGTAGTCAATTTCATTATATCTGAAAATGTGTGGACTTCTTTTTACCAAATAAATTAATTTGAAAAGAATTTTGACTTAAGAAAGTCAAACGGGACATTTGGAGACATTTAATGATAGAGATTTCCTTCTACACAATAAGTACATAGATCCAGAGGAGTACTGTTCTACATACACAAAGCGAACTCAGATGGATTAATAATTGTTCGATTGTCAGAATCGTTCCCTATTATGCAGCTTGATCTCGACAGTTTCCGCTTTGTCGTATGGGCCTTTGTATTTACTGAATAGAGTACTGATGCTTTGTGCACTCGTACTTTAACCACTGTTCGAAAAGGAGTGTAAGTTGGAATAGATTTCATGCACTGAGTTCATATAACCAAAATGGGAAACTGAAGGATATCGGGATCTATTCGCTACCAGTTCACATTAGAGAGTCAGATGCAAATTATTCATCTAGTGATGATAGTCAAAATAATTCTTTTCTGCGTAAAATCAAGTGAGTTGCATAAACGTATGGAAAATTATGTTCAGTGAAGAATTATTCAAGGTGTCGGAATTAAACGTACCCAATTTGAATTTTGAATAGTTGGTTAAAAAAAAGGTTTAAGCACTACGAGGGTCATATTGGCAAAATTTGTCAGCTGAATTCTTAAATAATACATTCTTTTTTTTTTTAATTTTACATGTGGGTTTGTTTGTTTGTTTGTAAGTATGTAACTCTGAATAAAAGATCAAATTCACGTTCTTTACAAATAAAAATTACAACTAAAAATATTTACAAATATATTTAATACGATTATTAATACTAAATCCTGAACTATATTACATGTTTATGTAATATAGTTTAATAAAGTTAAATATATATAGTTATAGTTAAATAAGTGCATGGAAACTTAGCGGATATTTAAGTTTTGAAAATCAGAGGGAAATCAATTAGAGAATCTGAAAGCTTATTTTTTAGTTTTTTAAACTATAATATATATTATTTATTTCCTTTTTGTTTCTCTCGTCTGACGCGCCTACGTTTTTTATGATGGCACAAATTGAAAACATAGCTTCTTCATAAAGGGAGGCACAAGCTGTTCTTTGATTTGCAGTGCAGAACGCAAGCCGGGGATAACAGTGCAAAGAATGTTTCGAACTGTTTAAAAAAGAAGTACTCCTCAGAATATCATTTTAAAACATTCGTTGCACTATTATTACGGATTTGTGTTCTGCACTGCATGCCGGAGAAGAGCTTGTGTCAGGAGATGTCTCTTTTTTAAGAGGTTCTCCTTTATCCCCTTATAAAAACCGCAGGGGTAACTAACGGGACATAAAAAAGAAAAAAAAAATGCCGTATTATTTAAAAACTTACCTGCCACATTTTGCTAATATCACTCTCGTCGTGCTTAAACTTTTTATCTACAGGCCTCAGATTGGTTACGTTTGATTTGAACACCATTTTTTTGCACAAGTTTTACACACAAGCAGTTAATGCTATTAAATATACAAAAATTTTCGCAATCAAGAGTAGCACAAAAAGTGTCCCATTTTATCGCATTGATTACATTTTCTATTGCGTGGAATCCTTCTCTATCAGTGAACAATAATTTTTGATAGCATACGGACGGAAATTTTACTTTTTGCGTTCTGAAGTCAACAGAACTAAGCGACTCAACTTTCTCGTGCAGTAACATCTTTGCTATGCACTAACAATGATGCGTAAATTTTGACTAGTTTGGATAAACGACCTTACGACAGCAGTCTTGATATATTTCATTTTACTGATTTTATAATTTGACTAAATGCATAAATGGTCCATTATTGATACATTTGCATTAATTATCAGAAAACATTTCGTGACATGTATATGAGCGTACGTACGCATTTTTGTCCGTACATACGTGCACATCTCGCATAAAAAAAAAACTGCAGTAGATCAAATGTTGATTGTAAGGTTACTGTAAGGTTAAAGGAGCACCTCCGTTTTTGTTTGCAATTGCGTTCTACATAAGGAGGCTCGTCACTTGTCTTGTGTGACTAACCAATGTACTGTCAATACAAATTTAAAATACATCAAAAGTTGACCACCACTTGGTGATATGTCCATGAACCTTTTATGGCCGTATTTTGTCACTAACATAGTGACAATTTTCAGATTCTGAATCAAGTGTCAGCTTGGAGATCCAGTGTCTGCTTGGAGATAGTGACAACATCATCCATATATTTGCGCAACTACCATTAAAAGTTACGTCATTTGTAATATGAATGTGCGTAAAATCTTTCATGCAACTGTTTGTATCAAACGTGAGTGTAATTATTTTCTTTTATATTCCTGGGCAGTCCCCATATATAGCATTTTTTTCTTAGTTTATGCGCTCCATTTAGATTCCATCATTATTATTTTTTTATCTTAGACGTAAAAAATTAATCAATAAAAAATGTCGTAAATGTCATTTTAAAGTTGCACTAAAGGAACACTCCCGAAAAGCCAAATAAAGTTAAAAACTATTTTTATTAAAATCAAAACGGAAGAAACTTAATACTTGATATTATTATTCGACTTATTACTTGATCTTATTACTTATTTTTAAAAGTAAAATAATGAAATTTCATTATTTTTCCATTAATCGAATCTTCTAATTTGCCAGAAGCAAATTTTGCATAAGAACATAACAAACGAGTATGCTCATATATATGTTAATTATGTAGATGATCATTACACACATTATTCAAATAAAAAATAAAACAATTGCAAAATGTTTGTTCCAGAGTTAATCGTTTTCAAAGCATGAGCAATACAAATAAATTATGCTCTGAATACAATTAATATATGTTTCGTATAAAATCCATCGTGTTAAATATGTATCCGCATTAATAATAAATATTACATTAAATTGTAAGGAGAACAACCCAATAATACTTATTCCATTTTTAAAGACTAAACAAAACAATAAACTTGCTCAGTTAGGATTTGAATTTCTAAAAAGCGTATGCAATACAGTCAGGTACTTAAGAGAGCTTGAGGAATAAATAATTTATCACTTACCTTGTCTAAAAGTTAAAATTGTTATTAACATTTATGAATCTGAATATTCGTTTTCATTATTTAGCATAATCACGTATGTTGTCATTAGAACTTATTCTTTATACAAGATTAAAATAGAATTACATTTCAATTATCTGCAAACATATTTTAATAAAACATTTTATATGGACTTTACTACTCCTGAACGCATTCCTATGAGCCTATATTTTAAGCGAAGCAAATATTCGAAAAGGCTTATACTGTGTAGTGCAATAAATATGTAGGTAACACGGAAATTTCCATATTTTAAGATTCAATTCTGAGACGAAACGTGGGGAATAAGATGTTTACTTGACGTGTATACATAACAAGACCTTTACAGCACACACGCATAAATCATTGCAACTTTGCATCTTTGAAAATGTCACGATTTATTTCGATGATGCTTCAGATTTCAGAGCAGCTTCTCAAAAACACAATGCTCTAAATAGCATTGCTAATTCATTATTTACATTAATATATTTTACCTATAATAACTTTCTAAGGAGTTTATTTCTGCATGACATAATATTTAAAGGTACGTAGTGCTTGTAAAATTTAAAAAATGAATTTAAAAAAACATATGTTTTAGTCTAAAATATTTAGCTTAAAATAATAATTATTTGTAAAGTAACCAATTGTTCCTGTTTTTAATTAATACTAGAGTTACCCGCCATGGCTTTGTCTGAGGTAAAATTTAAAGGATGTTCGCTGCTGTCGTTGTATCTATAATGCACGAATTGAAAAAAAAAAACACTTAGTACAGTAAATATAATGTAAAATTGGAAGCGTAATTTTACCAGAGTTCATTTGAAAAAAAAAGACAAATGCCTACTTTGAAAGCTAAACAATGTGCGTGCACGTAAGAAATCTGCAATTGACTTCACTTCAATCAAAAAAAAATACTCCTTTGGAGTTCGAAAACAGGGAGAAATAAGTTTTTAATTACCTAACTTTTTAATAAAATTTAAGAAATCTAGGGTGAATTAAAATAATTCGGCTTCGAAGTGCACATTATCAGTATGCGGAATAGTTATGTATCAATTTTCATAATCATACGTTGCAGAAATTTTGCAGGAAAGCATTTGACACGCAACCTATGACGTCATCAAACTTTGATTTCATATATATATACGCTAGTGTAGAGCCGATATACAGGGGCCTTAGACTAGTGGATATGCCTGGCTTCGCGCGGGTTGAAATGCAACCTACAAAATTCAAGGAGGTATTTTTTGGGACAACGTGATGTGTTAAATTGGCGTGAAGGACAACGTGAAACCAAACTTAAATATGTTATTTATCTGTGATGATTTTCTAAAAAATTGCTTTTTTACTTTTCAAAAAATAAAAACAGAAGTATTGTATATTCAAGGGTAAATATTCACAAAAGAAACATTTCTTAAGTATTTGAATTGAGAGAAGTCTCAGAAAACCACGCCTAAGAAAACACAATATGAAATGCAAAATTAGCTATAGAGGGGAATTAGAGATGAAGCACTAAATAATAATTTGAAAGGAGGAAAGCCTTTAAAAATTTAGAGGTTCTATGTGGAAGTTTCAATAAAAATTGTCGAATAAAAAAACTAAAGTCTGCTTTGAAGAGATGGCACTTGGCTCCACCTTTTTTCAGAAGTGTCCATTTTTCTGAAGGGGTGATACGCAGATAAAAATTGAAGAATGGGATTCAAAATTCTGGTATTTGTTCTAGGGCTTGAAGATATCACCTTGCTCTTCTTCAATATGTCATCCAATTTAAGAAATTAGTCAAAGAGATAAACCATTTAAATTTTGTATGCTCATGGCAGATGTCTTATTGGAGAGCTCATAGTCTATACGTAAGTGGGTGAGTCTTTGTTTCATTTCTCCCTGCACCATTGGTCAAGGACTACAGCAAATCCGATAGTTAATTTAAATTGAAAATTTGCGAAATTAGGGTTGCAAGAAAGAATTTGCTGCTTGTCATTTTTACTTTTTCGCCAACTAAATGCAATTATTGCTGCAAATTGCAGTCCAAAAATAAATAATCACATTGCAAAAATATATTTGGAGCAATTTTTTTCTTTAAAATTCAGCTGATCCTAAAATTTTTAAGTATTAGTTATCGCAATTTCATACATTATTCTTCACTATGATAATCTACTTATATTAAAAACTGAGTATCTTTCTAACTATCTTTCTTTCTATCTATGTCACGTTTCTTTCTCCTGAACGCCAATGAACTGAAACTCGAACCAGGTACCGATAGATAAGTAATTTTTCGGGCTTCATTAGTTTCAATCTATATAATTATACGATTTTAATTAGCGAAGATATCAATTAATAAGTAGTCAAATTTAAAGCGATTAAGCCTAATAAATGATTAAATATGAAATCCATTGTTGCATTGCAAAACGTGGTTGCCATGAAACAGTAATAAAAATGATAATGAGAATTTTGAATGAAGGCTTAACTAAATCAAACACGAAACTCATAAGCAGGCGACTTACATAGTATTTTTATCTCTAGCTACTTGTAATATTTTGAAACATTCATTTGTTGAAGAGCCATCTACTTATATTAAAAACTGAGTATCAATGTCTGCTTTTTTTCCTTTGAGCGAGCTGAACTTACTGAAACTTTCCTCACCATCTTGAAGGCGCGAAACATCTCAATAATTCGAATCATTTTTTTTATACAGGAAAAAAGTAAAGGCGTGAAGCGCCTGTTAGCGAGCCGCCTTGGCGGGGAGTAGTTTCTTGACACTTTCCTCACTACTTTCAGGGCACGAAGTGCCCGTGCAACGCCGGGCCACGTGCGCGGTATGTCTTGAAATCGAATGAACATTAAATTACATCAAATAATATAACTTCAGAATGAGGTAAAAGTTAGAGAAGGGGGACGTTATGCATCAACATGCCGCAGGAAGCTAATCTAGCTGCCCTGGCAGATAGTAAAAACAATAAACATCAACAATCTTCAACCAGCAAACGATAAATTAAAAGTTAAATTCGTTCACTCAAGCCATTTACTGCGATTTATATTAAAATAAATTAATAATGAAGTAAAATATATTTTGCAAACGATAAATTTAAAATGGTTTTATGTTGTCCCTTTTTTGACCTCATAGTCAGGGAATTATTCCCTCTTCTACACAACATGTCAGATCGCCAAAATGTCTCTATACTCACAAATATGGTACGGGTCAATTTCTTCCTTCTCTACCAATTTTAAGGAACGGACTTGATTTCTCATTTGATTGACATGTGCTATCTCATCACGGTTTTATTATATCTGTCAGATCTTTTCTAAGTGGCCTCTTGATGTGCCCAGTGAGGACACATTTACTGAAATTTTTAGCGAAATCCGACGGATAGTTTATGTGTCTAAAAAAGACATATATACGCAAGTACATACATACTCGTACATTAATTTTTATACAGAGAGATTATGTAAAGCTGAGGAAATATCTTAGTGAAATATGCACACTAAAGAAAATAAGAACTGAATACATTCTACTAAGGAATAATAGATTTTAAAAAACGTTTACTCCATTTGTAAATTAAAAACAGCTAGAAGGTACGCATTGCGAAACGAGCAGTTTGACAGTGGATTATCATCCCGGAAATTGCTCTTTACCAAAATTGCTATTAACTGAAATTAGAAGAAAATGAGAAGCTCAGTGATTTTTTTTATATAGATAAAAGCCTTGATTACTTTTGGCAGGACTATATATATAGTTTTCAGTTAATTCATGATTAAGTGGGGCATGATTGATTTAAAATTATGCTCAATTTTGCTCAGTTGCAATATTTGTCTGTTTTAATATTCTGAGCAAATAATTTGAAATTCAGTGAAGAAAAAATAGGCAGTTATTAATGTGTCTAAAGAAACAATAAATTTGCATTGGCAGTTATTGATTATACGCACACTTCTACTCTAAAAAAATGTATCTATTATTTGTCTTTTTGAAAAACAGCTAACAGAAAAAATCCTCCGTCCTGCTCGAGGGATTTTTAGCATTTTTTCCCCAATTACGTGGGATTCAAAACTCAAAAAATATATATAATTAAAGCGAGTTCAGTAACTTAGTGTGGTTTTAGCAATTTCAACACTCAGTGGAGCGTGTTCTAAGACATCCGAAGAAACACCTCCTTTGCTTCCGTTTCGTACAACGCAATGTTTAAATAAGTAAGAAAGAATAATGGGCTCATCTTTTTAAAAAAACATTTCAAGGAAAAAACCATACAAAACAAAATGAAAGAAACAGGGACGAATCGAATTTCTCCGAAAAAGAGTATAAGACGGAGGGAAAATGGATGCGTAAAACAACGCTGCAACTAAGGAGCAAAAAAACTGGATTTTTTAAAAAGAAATTCACAAATAGCACATATGCCTGAGAAAAACTGATTGTACATGTAGTCCAAGAACATGTAAAATTCATAAAAACTGAGTACTTTAAATGCTGTGAGATCTTGAGAATCTTAGACCTGTAAGACATTGAGTATTTTTATAACTAAGCCTATTTAAAAATCTTCAGAGTTGAAATGCAAATGAAATAGTTATTGAAAAGATGAATTACGATTAATGGCAGAACACGCAAATAGATAGGTATTTATTTATTTATTTATTTATTTATTTATTTTTTTTTTGCCCTCTATAACTCTACGTATAAATTCACAAATAAAAATACAGTAAAAATCAGTACACATAGTTGGTTTCATCTGAATTTCACAACACTAGAGTTGAATCATTACGCAAAGGCAAATGGTTTAGTTATATTTTTTATGCAAAACATAGTAAGAATAAAGTTTGTGTTTATAAAAAAATGATGATTTTTCAACTTAAATAGAAAAGATTATTTTATATAATGTAAGACCTAAGAGTAAATGTAAGATCTAACTAACTGTTTGACATATTTTTGCCTTCAGATGGCATTCCAGATTTCATTAAAAAAGAATACATAATCGTCAATTAGAATCATGTTCAAATGCATCAAAATGCGTAAATTTGAGCTTGTTGTTGTTACTGAAACCATTTGGGTAGTCGAGCCCAAGTAGATGATACATCTACCAAATTTAAGGGGGATAAGTACGGTTTCCATTTTTACCAGCACTATTAAGGTGGAAGACCGTTTTAGCTCAACACACATGTCATGAGACGTAGGCAGTCATTCACGGCACATTCATTCATAAAGAGAAAGGACAAGGACATGAGAGAGAAAGTGCATCCGTGCCCAAGCCGGGATTCGAACCCGGGGCTTCCTAAATTTGTGCTTTATGCAATCAAGTAAAAATAGATAGTCTATGTCATAGATCCAGAAAACATATGCAAGCGGAAAATATGAGTGTTTCAATAAGCACATAATCTTCGTTAATGTCACCCAACGACGCGATCTAGCTAAAAACGCTCCCGATCAACCCTCCTATCAAACAAAAAAAAAAAAAAAAACAACTGTCGATCCGTTCAGGCGATAGAGTGACATAATAAGAATAACCCGAAAGATACATAGACAGGTCAAACTTATAACCCCCTCCCCTCGGGTTTTAAAAATATCTTGCTTATTATAATAAATTTTCAATGCGCCATTTTGATCCCGAATAACGGAATGTCTCTCTTATTAGAATAATCTTTCGTTAAAAATCGGCAATTCCATGTTTTGTGTAAACTACCTCAATTTTTAATCAGTAGCACAAATTTAACGTTCCTTATCTATTTCTGAGATATTTCCAAATAATTAACCATTTATTCTTTGCTGCAAGAACAATTATATCACGATAAATAAAATAAGCATATTTGTTTCCCAGTAATCATCCAAAACATAATTACAGCTTCCAGGGACGTTAGATAACACATCAGCATATGCAAAGATCTTAATCCTTCCAATATTCATAGGATAAAGACGTGAGAAAGAAATCTTCTTTTTATTTCCCTAAACCTTAGCATTTGATGGCATTACCGAAAGATGCGCAATAAAAGGAAACTGCTAACATCTCTAATGCTTCGAATTAACGACCCTTTCCCCTGCAGGAACGTGTCTCGCAACATATCGCAAGAAAATCGATACAAGGAGGATACGCGGGGTTGTGTTGTTGGCCCACCCTTAGGTCATTCAATCAATCAATCCATCAAGGAAAAGGGGCGAAAGCGTCATTATCCTTGTCATTGCAGGTACCTCTGACTTGTAAATCCGATGTTCCCAGATTCCCAACTCGTAATTGGTATTTGAGATGTCTAGCGATTTTGGACAAATGATGAAAGTTAAATAGCTTAAATGAGGAGAATACTTGATTTCGGTAAAGCCAACAGCCTTACGCTTAGAAAAGAAATGTTTGTTTTGTCTGTTAAGAAATTATTCTTTAAAGGTTTTTTTTTTTTTTTTTTTTTTTTTTTAATCTAGTGCAAAAAAAAATCGCTTTTCTTTAATATACAAGAAGCAGTTGGTGTACAGTCATGAGTCAAATTAAAGTTAAACAGTATTACAATCTTCGAAGTGAGTAAAATTATAGTAATACACTTTCTATCTCTATATAATAAGAAATGCAAAGTCAAACTGTGAAAGGATTTATATGACATGCCTGCGTCCAGGGCACTCATAGCATTATGGCGTAGAATTTTAGTACATTATACTTTGAGCCCTTGGAGTTGACAGCCAGGGGCGTTATAAATATATTTTTTCGTTTTCGATTTCTCGCGACTTGAAATTTTGAAATTAATTGTTCAGCTAAAATTTCACACAAACTGCCATATAAAGAGGAGAGGGTTTACCCCTTAACATTTTATGTTATGAGAAATAGCTTTTTTTCTGCATCAGATTAACATTGCTCTAATTTTCTAAAACAGTTGGAATAATTCAAGTTTGGAGCTAAAGAGCAGAATGGCGCTACTCTGTGATGGATAACAGAAATCAAATGCTTCTAAGGAATCCTTAAGTGTACAACATTATGTTAGAAAATAATAAATTTAAACAAAGATTGCCGAGTCGTATGTTTAGAGGGTCATTTTCACCATATGCTTACATTTCAAAATTTTTAAGTAATTTTTTTAACTTGCTATTTTCTTTTCAAAATACTAACAGATGTTTAGTCACATATTGCAGGTGTGTAAAAAAGTAACTGGTTGTACACTTTGATGAATAATTAAGTATTCAAATGCTGTTGTAAAACTGTAAGTTGCAAGGAAAACTGTCGTCCATTACCATACAAAATCAATACGAAATCTCACTTTTAAACTATATCATAGAGCCTAGAACCAACTTCATTTGAAATTATTTGCGCTCTGAAGCTTAAAACGATGTTTGTGATGATTGAAATATTGATCAAAAACTGTATGGTAACGAATTTGACATTTGGTAACGGCTTTGACCAGTAACGGACTTGACATTTCAACTAAAATGTCAAATTATGGCTAGGTTGTCGAATTTAGAAATTGAACTACAATATGCATTTTCTTAGAGTTGTATAATGAACAATATTTAGTGGTAAAAGTTTAGAAAAAGTTAAAATTAATACTAAAATCTTTGGTAACGGACTTGACAAAGAATAAAAATACGCACCTGGAAAAAATTTTGTGCGAAACGCCACAGCAATACTTCTCGACTCAGGGAAATAAAATGGTACAAAATAGTTACGTCACTAATTCGTTAAGTTAACTGAATACGTGTTACCATCTTTTGATTTCAATAAATACCTTTTTTAGCTAAAATACTCTCAGGGTAACGGACTTGACAAGAACTTCCGGACAAAATATATTCATACATTTCTTATTGAAATAAAATTACTATTGTCAATATTTCTCATGCATACCATATACTAATAGTCAATACATAAAAATAAGCTGTCGCATTTACTTTTTTTGACCATTAAGTATAGGAAAAAAATAGTTGAACTTGCGAAAATTGGAAATGGACAAGCGTTTTTGCCTTGATTCTCATTTTTAAAGACTTATAAAAATAAATACATTTCAATAATTTTTTGAGTGATAGAATTTTTTTGGGGGTATTTCTTGCAGAAAATAATTAGTCGCATTGAATTTAAAATATATGTTATGCTTCAAAATCGTCTTTTTAACCTCCGGACAGCAAATGTAAGCAAATTTTGAAAATTAACCTAGATAAGGTTTTTGTGCTCATATGCATCATTTATGAAGACTTTCTGTCTTATCCGTACTTTTATAAACTTTCCAGTTCATAAAAAGGTACAAATTATCTTATATTGAAATTTATCCTTTCACATTTAAGCAATAAGATTTGAGAAACCCTACCTTCGAAAATGTTTATGTCATAACATAAATGTGGGTTTTAAAATGTTTTTAATACCTTATTAATAATGTTGTCAAACGCAATTTATCAAGTTTTTTGCTTCGTTGTGGAATAGTGGGAGATTAAAAGTATTTTTTTTTTCTTTTTCTTCTTTATGCTAGGGGAGGGGGGGGGGTAATTTTAATCCAACAAGTATTTCGATCTGATTCTTATAAACAGATTATATAAACCTTCGTGAGCAAAATCAAATTGCGAAGCAATATTCGGTATCTGGTGAAAGAAAAGAAATTTAGGAATTAGCAACGGTTTTTAAACCAAGCTCTAAAATTTAAAATAAAAAACTGACCCGGCTCGTTTTATCCTATCTTGTTAAAGAAAAAAGCTTCTTCGTTTATAGATTTACAACACGACGATGAAAATTAACTCATACGTTCATGCTTAATACTTGGAAATTAATGTAACCAACACATCGATTAAGACAATAAAAATGATTTACGGGGTTTCAGTGACGTTTTTTACAGCGTCGTAAAGAATTTAGCTTCAGTGAATAAAAATCGATGCATTGAATATGAAGTTAGACATTCCGGAATATATATTGATTGTTATAGAAGACGCGGCATAAAACTGAAAGTACAAGGTAAGCTATTAGAGTTACAATGCAAGAAAGATATATGATGAATTTTATTTCTATAAATTACTTTAATCGAGATAGCTAAAAGATGAATGTCTTTATTATTCGTAAAAATATATATTAGTGAAGAAGATTAAAAAAAAATCGAATAAAATAATAAGTCAAGTATTGAAAGAATTTGTTTAAAAAATGATACTCGGATGCAATTAACTTAGAATTCATTAAAGCAATTATTTATCAAATACGTCGTTTACTATAAAGAAAGAGAAAGCGTTTTAAATATTCAACTCGTGATACCAAATTCAAGGCGAACAAACCAAACCACAATACATTCTTGTCGATTATGTCTTAAGTACTTTTTTGAATAAAGATTAACCTGAAGTTGTGATTTAATTAAATTTGTTTTGTTTACTATGTATTTGAAATAATAGCCTTAACTGTACTCAGAAATAACTCAAACTGTATACATTATTTTATGAAAGGCTCTGACTACAAAAGATTTCCCCAAGATTTAAGCTGCTTGGCATTTCAAAATAGCTCCCCTTCTTTCTCCTGCTTCATCCAACATATCCTCTGCTTTTCCCATCACGTCCCGCCAACTGTCAACTTCTCACCCTTTCTGTCTTGAGATGCTGAAACAATACTCTATGTCACGCACAAAAAATCATACATATACTTTTGTCTTTTATGCTCCATTTGCTCTTATACTGCCCGAAACGTACATTTCCGCCCAAAACCCATTATGTTAGAATGCAAATGGACTGTTTTACTTAATCCTTTTATTCGGGTTCTTTATGTGTTTGTTGAATATTAGTAGCATGATTACATTTCAGCAGTACTAAACAATAATTAACATGACAAAATAACTTTTAAATATTTTCTATTAACCAAAAGCTAATATAAATAATCTGCATTTATTTCCCTTTTTTTTTGAACTATTAAAATTAAAATTATCACTTCGAGTAGCAAATACATTTTGTTTCATTTGGCAAACATCTAGATGTAATGACGAACAAAATAGGGTAGAAAGTCGTTCTTGTTAAAAAAAAAATATATTTTTCTTTTTTTTAATGAAAATGCCTTTGGAAATGCAATAAAAGGGACGTACAGCTGATTCAGAGTACGTGATAAGCGTAATTAATAAAAAAAATATGCTGAGATTAGTTTTTAATCTAAATAATAGACTTACATGTTTGATGAGCGTTTCTAAGCAATAGATAAGGATTTTTTTATTTTTTACTAGTTAGTAAAAATGTGTCATACTTTTCCGGTTTCTTTTATTTTTCACAAACTTTGTTAACATCTTTAATGCAATTTCCATGATCTGTCTCATGGCAAACTATTAACTAATTATACTTATTTTTAAATTTTAAAGTTGATGATGTGCAGGTGATCCACGATAAACATATCACAGTTCTAAGCCTCAATGTAGTTTTAAATAAATTACTTTTATCGAGGCTATTTTTAATCATTTGAAAATCACACAAAATAAAAGTAATGAATTTGTAGAAAAAACTTATACAGCAAAAATGAAATATTTTAAAGTTATTTTTCTGCTTATTCGTAGTTTAGTTTTAGTTTAGATTAAAAAATTTTCCTGTGGGTGTTTTTGCAGAAATAGTTATTTGTCACAAATATACATAAGAAATTGATTTATTTCATTTTACTTTCTTTTTTTAATATAATGCTAAAGATATTTTAAAAAGTTGAGACGCATTTTTCTTTGTTGGTAGTAGTAAGAAGCTATTATTATTGTCAAAAACTGAACCGTCCATATTTTTTTAGTTTAAAATGTTGATCTTTTTAAATTATATAGTTTTTCAAAATATTCAAAAATGACAAAACAAGCGGTGCATCTGGCTCTTTTTCTTTTTTCTGGGTTGATTTATCATGACTTTGAATCAAGACAAATCAATTTTCGGTTTCTTCTCGTGAAGTAAAATATTTCTTGTGCACGCAACGAAAATATCAACTACTATAGAACGACAGAAATGTTAGAGCAAAAAATATTTCGGACGCTCTTTCATTGTTGCGAAGGATTATTTTTTTTTTATTTCAGTTTATGGAAATTGTCATATATCTCATGAAAGAAATGCAGTATCTTACATAATTATTTCTTATTCTTCGATTCCTAATTCTAACATTCGGGGCAAAAAATTCAGCCATTTATGACGAAGCAGAAAACGTAACGAAAAAAAAAAATGTACAACTAAAGTAGAATTATATTTTAAATGTAGTTATGTAGATAAGATGATGGTTACATTATTTAATGAAAAATATGTCAGGCTCTTAAGGTATAGAACAATGAACCCGTAAAAATCTTAAAGGGATTTAAGTAATGGTAATACAAATGATTGCAATGCATTGTCTTTCTTATGATCTACCACCAGAAAAAGGAGTATTAAAATAAGGCAAGTACTTGGATGTTATTAATCGTTCCATGTGTTCTTTCAAGCGTATTCCAGGTGATTGGGTCCAACTTTTGAATAAAGGTCCTCGAGCGATCCATTAGGGGACTCATTACTAAGTTCGTTTAATTTACACTAATATTATAACGAGAGAGAGAGAGAGAAAGATAATTTTGTGTGTTTATATACGCCGGGTAATCTCGAAAAATACTGCACCTATTTCAAAAAATTTTCAAACATTATGAAATGTACATTCTTAGAGTAAAATAGGCTATAGTTTAAAAAGATTCGATAAGCGGTTTTTTTTTTCAAATTTCAATTCAATGCAATTTTGTTAAAAGTCAAAGAATATGGGGTTTAAAAATTACTTGCATATATTAATGTAATATGTCTTCGGAAACAAAAAAAAAGAATCTGAGTCCGATGCAGTTTGTTCTATTCCTGTACTTGAAATACAAGGTGAGATATTTGAGTTTAAAACTAGCATTTTTCAAAATTTCGCTCGATTTTAGGCACTGCTTTCCTTATTAAAACCATCAATAAATAAAGTAAACTAATTGTTCACCAGCTTTCTTTTTCACTCCATTGGATGGAGTAATATTTTAAATTACAGATTTCTCTCGACTTTTGGTCTAGGATTCATGCTTTTATCTCTATCAGAAAAAAAGTTACGAGTGTTCGAATTTTGAGTTTGAACTTGAAGATAGGAAGGGTACAATATACTAAACCATTTAAAATTTTCCTAGGGTTTAGTCAAAAACAATTTTTTCTTCAAAGTGAGTTAATTACAGTACACATTAATTAAAAGCCAAATTAGTATTCTTTTATAATTCTGGTTTAAACAATATATTTAATCATCTAAAATATTGACACCAATAGAAGATAACAATTTTTTTAGTGTCTGACTGATTTTTTTTTCTAAATTTGAGAGTTATTAAGAACTGGAATTATAGATATTTTTAGCATGCTTTAGGTAAACTATAATATTTTTACGCGATTTAACCAAACGTTAGAACCAAGACTTCACAAGGTATCGAAGAAAGTTTCGTAATGGACATTACATAGTGAATATTTATTTTTTATTGCTGAATCTTTTACTTCTCCAAAAACTCACACATGCACAAAGAGGTTAAAGGAGCTCACGCGAGCCTGCTTTATTCATATCCATCATGTTTTCACAGAAACAAAATAAGGTTTAATAATTTTACTAGACTTACGGTATTTACACTTTTATCCAGTAATTAAAAAAATGTTTTTTTAATTCAGTTCGAGTTAAGAAAAGACTTGCAGCGTATTCAAAATGCCATTTTTAATTACCAAAAAGGAAAAAAAAAGACTAAGAAATGTGACATTTTCTTTTTGTGCGCATAATTGATAAATATTTAAGTATAAAAAATTAAAAGCTATGATTTATGAACAATTAATTAAACTGTACAAGTAAATCTTGCAACAGTAAGTTGAGCATTATTTAAATCTAAAATTGAAATCAGAAACATACTGAAAAAAAGAAATAAATTATTAAAACATTAAAAAATTTTAATAATACATTGGCCTAAGCACTGCATACCATCTAAAACGTACTGCAGAAACCAGCT
The DNA here is from genome assembly GCA_038373865.1 of Uloborus plumipes. Taxonomy (NCBI): domain Eukaryota; kingdom Metazoa; phylum Arthropoda; class Arachnida; order Araneae; family Uloboridae; genus Uloborus; species Uloborus plumipes. Next base: position 66,794 of record JAXGGA010003252.1, on the reverse strand, counting down.
TTGTTCGCTTAAAATTTTAGAAATTATTATGAAAGTTTTCTAATTCATTGAATTGCTTTCTTAAGGGAATACTTATCCCGGAACGAGCTGTTGGGATTTTAAATCTTCTCAGATGTATAACAACTAGTTTACTCACTCCACTAAAAGTGCATTAGGAAATTAAAATCTGCTGCAAGATAATGTAAGCTGCAACATTAAGTTTTGTTTCTGCGCAGAATTTTATGTGCTTGTATTAATGAAGAAATGGATTAAACTTTAATAACATAATGGATGTGTTTACATAAAGAATATGCATGCATGGAAATCCGGATAGAGTGAACGCGTTTTACTTTAGCGATACACTTACTATTACGAAGCTTTAAGTCCTTTATCAATTACACAAATAGAAGCATTTCGTTTTAAAATGGATTTTCGTGTTTTATTTTCATTGTACGTGTTTTTACGGTTTTGACACATTTCTACATTGCATTAATTTACAAAACTTTAGTTTTGAAAATAATAGTAATAACAATAAATGAATGATGGTAATATTGTGATGCTATTACGTTGGATTTATGGATAAAACCTTCGGGTTGTGAAGCAGTAGCAGGCTACAAGCCAGGAGTTGATTGGGGATTTGATAAAATCTTAAGACTATTTTTATAAAACTTTAAGACATTTTTAGAGTAACCGAAATCAAAAATATTAATAGAAACAAACGCCATTATTCTAACCCATGTTTATTTTTAAAATAAAATCAGGAGCTATCTCGAATTTAATTTTATCGGAAAGCATCTGCGTATCAAGGCATATCAAGATCTTTCCTCTTTTCATAAATTCACTAGATGCGTGGTCGTGGTGTCAAGGTTAAAATGTCTGAAACTTTGATTAAACTGAAAATTCAAAACATGAGAGAATTTCTTCGTTATAAGGCTCAAATGATAAAGCTGAATCTAAAATTAGGCTTAAGCTTTCAAAAAGAAAAAAAAATAGAAACAGATCATAATCCTGTTTTTAAAGTCCCTTTATTGTGTAATGATATACAAGCTAGTACAAATAAATTTATATATACTTTTATTTCACTCTTTTTTTGATTAAAATTTGATAAAGGGACGGCGGCTCTTGATAATTGATGTATTTATATTAAGATTTTCTCGCATATTCCGACGTAACTGTGTGCGCATTAAAACCATTAAGTTGTGAAAAAACATCATTTAGTTATCTTTCCAAAAAACGGGTAATGTCTGATTTGTTTGATACTAAAAAGGCATTGACACAAGAAATGAAACAGCCCGATAAAAACTATCATCTTTTTCTATGCGTTTTTTTCTCTCGTTTAGCAGAGGAATTAGACTTTTATTGGGCATTTTTCCCTTTGTCTACAGATTATTCTTTCACCGTCGAAATACAGCTATTGTTACACGTTATGTACATATGGTAAATTTCAATTGTTTTTTTTTTCACTGAGATGAGAAATAAATTGGAAGAGCCGTTTTATTAGCCGCCAGTTTTGCGTTGAAAGTTTTTCGCTTAAAATTTCGTTTTTCTAATTAATATGACTTTTTTTTCATTTTCTTCCCAGATAGGCAAAATGTAATTGAATGAGCATACATAGAACTATATACTAATTAACTGTAATCTCTTGTTCTGAAAAAAAAAGAACGTTTAGAACAATTTTTTTTTTTAGTTCAAAAGAATATGCTGTTTTCAAATACCTTGTTGAATTAATTGCTTTAAAATTTATCCAATTAATTGTTATCATTTGAATTGCGAAAAAGTGCACTAACAGAAGAACAATAGATTCATTGTAAATTATAGGGGATTAGGGTAGCTTTCTAAATAGCACATTTAGTTAGTTTTTAAGTAAAAAGCTCTGAAAAAAAACCATCTGGTACATATTCATCTGAAAGTGTGTTCCTTTCATTTGGATAAGTTTAAGTTTTATACGCAGGATGCTATGCTTATGTGCTATGTTCTACGAAAGCAAATGCATTATTTTGTTGTTTCTAATCAAAATCAATAAAACTGAAAGGATTTATTTCGTCGAATTATATTCACCTACTCGTCTCTTAACAGAATTTAACAAGATTTTCAAGTTTATGGCTTAAATATTTCTTTGATTTTTTTTTCTCTTTTTTACATCTATAAATCATTTGAAATATGAAAAATTGTTTCAAACATCTGGAAACATACAGTGGTGTGAACTCATTTTTTTTTCAACCTTAAAAGAATGATACCGCTAAGATTAAGTTATAAAATTAATGGCCCTTAAATTTGTAATATCTATTACTGTTTAACTAAGATTTTGGAAAGCAGTTTGAATTATTGTTTTTGATCAAAATCATACAAATAATTTTATGATTTTTCCTTAATATTTTATTCGGCAGTTGATTGGACACAATCTAGTTTTAACCTATTTCCCTGTAAAACAAAGTAATAAAACATAACTGATTTCAAAAATATTTCTACTGCAATAAAAAGCATTTTAAATGATTCAATGAAACACACACACACAAAAAAAAAAAAAAAAAAATTCGAAAGCCATGTTTGGTGACAAACGAATAAATTTTAGGGGAGTCTTACTAACCATCTGTGGAGTATTAAGGAATAAACAACCAAGAAATATCAAGTGAACAACTTGCTTATTTGATATTTTCACTCTTTTCTTTTCATGAAAGGAAAACAAAAACACTTCTGCATCAAAGAAGGAGTTATTTTCTACACAACTAAAAACCTAGGCATAGCACAACCTGAGCATAACGTAGCTGGGCTAAGAGATATATTGCAACAAAAAGATATTAGAATTTTTAATAGGCTATTATTTGTCTCCAAATGCTACTTATTGCCATACTAGATTTACCCGCCAGGGCTTTGCCCGTGTTAAAATTCAAACGATTATTGCTGCTGTCCCTGTATCCATAACTCCCGAATAAAAAATTCTGAACTGCAAGAACAATGAAAAGTTGAAGCCTAATTTCCCCAAAGTTTGAAAAAGAGAAAAAAAAAACATTTGCGTTGCCCTCTCCAAATTGCTATGTTTAACCTCATGAGCGAAAAACTTAACTCACCACAAGGTGGCTAATTCAAGCTCTAAAACTGCGAATATGTTCTGGTTTGGCGAAATTTACCGTACTTAACAATGCCTATTATATTTTTTGGCACTTAGGTATTAAATCCAACGCAGGTACAAATTTGGCGGTTAAAAAAAGATTTAGCGGTTTCTTTGGTGTTTTTTTTTGGGGGGGGGAGAGTGGGGTTAAATGACTGCTTGCGAGTAGAAACAACTACCGCAAAACAAAGAAAAAACACCAAATCTGTTTTGACCGCCAAATCTGTAGCTGCAGTGGAGTTAATACGCGAGTACCTATTTTTTTTAAAATAATTTTCCATTTCGACGAAATTTTAGTTTCAGTTAATGGCCTGTTTCATTTACTTGAAGATTTGTTTTAAATCTTAGCGGAACATTTAGAGAAATTATTATAATGTCCAGCATGCCAAACAGGCATGCAATTTACCATCATTGTTTTTATTTTTGGCAATATTTAATGTCTTACAAAAATATTTAAAAAGACATCATCAAAAGTTTTGATAGAACTATTGTTACCTCAAAATTTTGATGATTTTCGGTCGTCAAAAATTTGTTTGGCGGATCATTTTTTTTTTTTTACATAATGAGATTTTCGTGGTACCAATATCTTGCAGAACACGTAGAGAATTCTATCTCAGAAATGCTTTTGAGAATATTTTAATAACTGAGATTTTTGGCAGTTTTTCTTTTTTTTTTCAATTGTGGACAAATTTTTAGGCCATAAAAATACTCCTCTTTCTCTAATTTTGCTCTTTAATGAAGCTTTCAACCTTTATGAAATACTCGATATATTTATTTTGTGAATTTTGTTACTTGTTAATGCAGCATTTAAAGTTACATATGATTTGGCGAGTTTTTTTAATAGGAATTCTCATATTATTCAGCAGCTGTTTTTATTTGTATAGTTGGTGTATTTTTTTAAACATTCAATGATATAATTTAACTATTCAGCTGATTACTCTTTATTTCCATCGACATTTTATTCTTGTTTCGATCCTTGCTGCGGCTCCATTAAAGAGACAAAATAATTCAGGGTATTGCCAAAAGGCAGATAGGTAGTTTCAATGGGGCTTTGAAGAAATTAGGCAACAATAAATAAAACAAAATAAACCCAGCAAAGATTAAAAATGAAGCTGAAAAATCAATGGGATTACTTACTTTGAAAACGAAATAATAGCAACATAGAAAGAAACAGGCAGTTGCCTTCACTTCAATCGCAAAAACTTCTTTTTTGTGTTATGCTTTTGTAAAAATACCGTAAGGAATATACAGGAATAACTTTTCAATCTTCGTCTACATTTGAACGTTATCTGACATCAACATTCCACCTACTTAATGAATTTTAATAATAATATCAATCATCGCGAGAATATATCTTGCTCTTAAGATTTGAATCTTAACCCTTAGAGTGGCCGCGACATAAAATTCCGCTTTTAGACATTTTATTGGGTGAATTTAATGTACAAAATTTTGCAAGAAAATACCAATAAAATTATTAACTTAATTATTCAACTCAAGTTGAATTCAAAATATCTAACTTAATTACTTGGGGGACAAAACAAAAATCATTAAGGGTTTCTAAAGTTTAATACATGGTGCTTAAAGGGTTAAGACTGTTGCCTTTCATAAGTAACATATAGTGCAAAAAAATGGAGGAATGCGCTGTGAATCATATAGCTTTAATTAATTTTTAAGAAATCTAGGACGAATTTAAAAATTCGGCGAACGAGGTGCAAACGACCAGTATGCGGAATAATTTTGTACCCATTTTCATAAACGTACGTTGCGTAAAATTTCCAGGAAAGCGTTTGACTCACAACCCATGGCGTCATCAAACTTTGATTTTATATATATATAGGTACTATGAAGCAATATCTTTAACACGTGTTGACACATAGCATTGGAGAAGTCGAAGTGTATAACTGAAGCCAGGAAAAGAGTCCAGTTTAAATGAATGAAAAGCATTAGTTCCTATAAGGAAAGCAAAGTCCTTACTGCTACAGTATTGGTCATGGTGGGCAGTGGTAGCCCGATCGGTAAGGCGTCGGATTCGTGACCGGAGGGACCCGGGATTGACCGGATGGACCCGGGATTGACCGGATGGACCCGGGATTGACCGGAGGGACCCGGGATTGATTCCAGCCGATTAAAGATCCACAGTCTTGATGGCTGGGGGCCGTTAAAAATGTAGTGGTCACAAAGTCCTCCAAGTGAAACGATACCTCTGATGGTGCTGGGTCAAGAGTTTGCTCGACCCTTGGTTCTGGTTCAAAAAGAACAGAGCGCTCTTCCGGGCCCTATCCCGTTAAGCCACGGGGTGTGGTAGGTACGGGGGACCCTGGAATGTGAAATATTGGTTACGGAACCTTAATGATTTAATTTGGAGTTACTGTCGGTAGTGTATTACCTAGCGCATCAAACATTATGAGGACTGCTGTAATGAATTGTACGCTATCAACACAAATAAAAAAAAATATTAAACATTTGGACTCGAAGAATACGTTAAAGAAAGTAACTTATTAAAATAGTCGATAGAGAATTGATAGCTTTTAACATCACAAGGACTAAAAGGTGACTCGTATGCAAAATTTTCATGATGAATTGGTTATAAACATGTACGAAGTAGTTTTAAAAATGTGCAAATATAAATGACTCCTGATTAAAATTCCACAGAATAAACTCATTTATAAAACACAAAATTTGATATTTTTATTATTTTAAATTTTCGTTCTAGCATTTTTCCGAATTGTCTCAATTTCATAATGGACAAATGTACATTTATGGGACATTTGTTTTCTCATCTTATCAATTGCTTAAATTTATGTAAAAAATGAATATCTGCACGTACGAGATACTTTTTAGTAATGTAAACAAAAAAAAAAAAAAACTGAATATTTGTCGGTATAATAAATTCATTGATAATGATAATTTCTCAACTTTTCGTTAAAGTATAAAATTAAGATATAATACTACCATTTATTCATTTCTTTTCATTTCCACCCATGTACTTCCATTCATTTACAACACACATCAAGCATTTTGTTTCACCTACAAATGCTATAACATGATAAATTCTTTGTAATATTAAACAGTCGCTTTGTTTTACTAAGTGCTAAAAGTATCATATTTTCATTGATATACATTAGAGGTAAAGCTTTCCGAAGCTTTCCTATAATTACTCAATCAGATTTTAGTTTGTCTGCGTATAAAGGACGTAAATGAAGAAAGAAGTGAAACAATGTTCTTAAAAACGTTTCAAGCAAAAATGTAATACTTAGTAGCTCTTTTAAGACGTATTGAGTGAATACTATGTCAAAACGCTGTACTAGATAAAAGCTTTTAAAATTTGATAGACACACAGAGGATCGCTAATAGAAAAATAATTCAAAAATGTCGAGGAAAATAATTAAGTAAACAAAAACAACTCCCGTACGTCGACATATTTTAAAGCATTCCTTCTAACTACCATAAAAGAAAAAGCAAAAAAAAAAACTCATTTTTTCTGTTCTTTCAAATATAATTTCGTTCATAAATGAAGAAAATCAAAACTGTTGAGAAAAATCTTATTAACATTCCGAGCATAATTACTCAAAATGCCTTAAGGCAATTGAAATTACTTCTTTATCCTGGTTCAAGAGTAAAAAAAAATATAGATTGAAAAAGGGAAATGAGTAAAAAAGTTTTTCAGAAGTTAAGAAACAAGGTAAAATCTTTTAACATGATAAAGCGAAAATACATCAAGAACGAATTTTCATTAGGAAAAAGGACTTAATTTTGTTACGTTTTATCTATTTCGCTTTTTAAAGAACAAAAAAATATTTGAATTCAAAAAGGAAGAAAGCGGTGCGTGAAGATGAAGTTTTAATGCTATTTACTTCTTATAAAAGAATTGACACGTTCTTAGCTATTTCAATTATAAATGTATGTACCAAGTAAAAAAAGAAACGCACTGCAAAGAAAACACTGTCAGCGAAGCAGCAGAACAATATCTAATGGCTACTATAAGCTCCTCAATGAACATTTTTATCCATGGAAAAAAAAAAGGTTTTTTTTTTTTTTTGTTTTAATTCATTTTTTTAAGTATATTTTTTTTATATTTAATATAGAGCTACATATTCACACATTCTGTGTTTGATTTATCTCATAACGTAATTCAGTATATTTCACGAACTAAACGAAATTAATGTTAATAACTTATATTCTAAGGGATATGTAGTAGAATTCAAAGCATCTTGAATATTATATATTTTTTGTTTAGTTTTCCATTGTAGTAATAGCAAAGACTTTTGTTTCTTTCAAATTCTAACACCTTTTATGTTAAGTCTCCATTCCCAACGTTTACTAAAATGTTTACTTTAATATTTCTATGCATTACACAATCATTTAATTTTTGATATTTTCATGGAGCATCCAAAAAGATGTCATTAACCCGGGTAGCACAAAAAACGTTTAAACGTTTTATAAACGTTTTTAATCCGTTGAAACAACGTTAATAACCATTTTACTACCTTTAAAAAACGAAGTGTGCTACTTGGAAAGAGATTAAAAATCTACATTGATTTCAAAACTCTGCACCAAACAGCAATTTAAGTAAAACAGACTATTTTGTGATAGTTGCCCTGGGGTATGCTTAATGTAAGTTAAGTTTTACTAAATAAATGCTACACGTTTTCTGTAAACTATTGGGCCAAATATTTGATATCAAGACAATTTTTAATCATTTATAATAAAGGGGTCATTTTTCTCAACTAATTACTTAATGAGTACCACCTCAGTGATAGTAAAAGTTCTTTCATTTTTTTTTTTTTTTAATTTTTTGGTCGAAAGCTTTTGCCTGTTTCAGGAAACATAAAAAGCAAGACTTATACAGATATTACGATTATTAAGGAAAAAATGTGTATAGTTATTTGATTCCATTACCATGCACAAATAACAGCAAAAAAAGTTACTTAAAAAAAAAATAATAATCCTTCAAAAAATGGATAGCATGGAATAATTTCCTAAAATATATCTATAAACTGGTAAAGATAAAATCTGTAACATTCCTTGAAGTTTGAACAGCACATTGTTTTTGTATTCTTATCTGTATCTATATATAAGTTAAATTAAAAAAAAAAAAAAAAAAAACATGCCCCGATTTTAAGTTAATGTGTCTCAAAAATAAACGTAAACATTTATTATGTTTTTAGAGACGCAAAACGGATATACTTGTATTTTCACTTATCTTAAAAATATTAAAGCCATGAAGCCATTCCTTTAAATACAATATGAACTGGTTGTCACGGCGTTTGTTTTATTCAATTTTGGACGCTTAATATATTTGTTTTTTGTTTTACAAGTTAATAACATATTCTTACTCAGTTGAATAGCTGAAAAATTTAACCAGAAGTACAATATCGTGATCAGTAAAACTATATTCGAAATAATTGCTTTTTTTTGTTCGATTTGTTTTAGATATAACAAAAATTATATTGAAACAAACATAAATATAAAAATAGGAAAATTGAATGAAGATAAAGGCTTTCATTTCTCTTAAAAACATAAAACTCGTCATGAGAAAAAAAGAAAAAAAACTGGTTTGAATTTATAAAACTAAAACTTCACTGGTGTATCGGCATTTCTTTTACAATTTTGTGAAAGAGCTTTTTGTGAAAGAATAAAAAATGTTGTTAAAATTATGTTTCGAAGATACTTTTTTGGCAATAATTAAGGAAAAAATATGAAAAGACTGCACAAGCTTTTTTTCTCATATTTAGTAGTGGCTACGAATTCCCAGACACTTTTAATCAACAACAAAATTTAAAAAAAAAAAAAAAAAAAACCTTTCAAATTTACATTTTGAATTAAGTGCCAGCTACCTCAATTTGTGATTCCTCTAAAACAATGGATGTGAAAATGTGACTTTCAACACATCTTATATCATTCTAAAAACAATACTTTACACAATTAACATTGAAACCTTAAAGTACAATACATAACCCTTTGTCAATAAGTCTCTTGTCACAAAAACGAATTAACTCCATGAAAAAATATATGTATTTTTAAAAATTTATGCAAATTATTATCATTGATCAATAACGGAGCAGATTAAAAAGCGATCATTATTACATGGCAGCAAAAATACAAAAGGAAAACAAACATTTTGCTTACCTTCGTTTCTGATAAAATCTTTAAAAATCCTACTTTTGTGGGGAAAATCCAGGTAATGTGAAACTCATCGAGTTTCCCGCACTTCAAAACATCAGTTCTCCCAGCTATTTAAATAACACATATCAGCGCCATTACATTTTTTTCTTACTGCTTGTGTTGATTTAGATCATTATTCTCTTCAGCAGAGAAGCATCGTCGTCGAGGGGTGGCGTCGAATTCGACTGTGACGGAATCGTCTGTGATGTTGGAGGAGATGCTCACGGGAGGATCGCGATTGCTCCGGAGGAGTCCAATGCTACGATAGGGAAGGGCAGAATGATGCGGAAGATGAAGGGAAAAGGTTACAGATCGTATAAATGAATAGGTAATACCTTACAAGTGTTTTCTCGTTCATTTTTTTTAATTTCTCTTTTTCAAGTTTAATAAAACTCCTCGTTTTTTTTTTTAATTATTATTTATACAATTTCTGTTTCAAATTACGATGCGATGAATGTGCAAAGATAGTTACATTTTAATTGAGCGATAAACATATTATGGTAATATTTAATAAATATTTTTATGACAAATTATATTTTTTTCATAAAAAGTCCACTACTTATTCGACCTCTAAAATGTAAATTAAAAGCAAAATAAAAATATATTAAAAAGAATTAACTAACGAACTGAAGCGAGAGAAATTGCATTTAACTGATCGAGTCGAAAATATTACCGAATTAAATTATCGAATATTAAAATTATTCACATTATAAAAATAACTTTCAAATAGAAAAGGAAAACTTCTTTAAAAACTTACTAGAAATGTTTGCCGGCATATGATTTTTTGCTTTGGTTGATATTTCATTTATTGTGATCATACTTGTTTTACATAAAACTAGATGAAACTCATTCAGCAATTTATATCTCAGTCATTTAAAGATAAAAATTGCCTTCAGGATTCTAGTGAGAAGTCTTGCAGGATTCCAGATACACGGCAGACAATAGCATTAGAAAAGTCCTGGAAGGTAACCTGATGAAAGTTAGACTAATTGCCTTTAGCAATCATTTCACGTTCACAAAGGTTCTCCAGACAACTAGTACGGGGGGGGGGGGTCATTAGGTTTTTTTTTTTAACATCAATACTGGTGAATTAAGGGGCCTACGCCTACATACGCTAAAATATGAGTGAGCAAGGGTAAGATATTTTTCCCAAGTAGGGGAGAGAGGGGCACATGTGAACAAACCATATTTTACCCAGTTAACATGAAGAGAAAAATATGAAAAAAAAAATGTAGATGGTAGCAGAAGTACTATATCCTGCCTGAAATGTCTAAGATCTAAACCATTTTGTTTTTCAGTAATCATAAGATCTTCTGCTTCGGAAGATGCAAGTAAACTTTTATGTTCCAGTTCTCACCGGGAAAGTACTCGACTTAAGTAATAATGAAAAAAGTTAAAAATGGTATCATTCGAAAGAGCATACTGAGACATGTCTTTGACTCAAAGATCAAGTGCCCTCGTCCCCTCGTTTTCGAGATAAGGGGTCTTAAAGTCGGCCGAAAATGAGCCAAATTTAAAGACTTGGCAAGAAATTGAAGCTAGCTCCAGATTATCCCTTCCGCTGCTTGCTTGACGTCGCATCATTTCCATGTTTGGTCATTCGCAAAGAAAGTAAAAGATGTTTAGCGTTAACCCTTTACTTGTATGAGCTAAAATAAAGAATGCTGATCAAGACTATGATGTGGAAAGGAGAGAGCTTTATCCAGAGGAGCGAAAACTTTACAAAGAAGTTAAAGTTTTATCTTTTTACGATTGATAACAATACATTTTAGAATTTTAGTTATTTGAAGTTTTTTTACTGAACTTAAGTTGTATGTGTTAATTATTATAAGTTAAAATATATTGCACGTGTTTCTAAATGAATAATTCGGGATAATTAAATAAGTATGAAAAGCAGCTAATATGAGCTCATGTACAAAAAATGAAAGAAATAATCTTTGGGGTAGAAATTAAATTGTCATGGATTATGATATCAGTTCTTATTTAAAAAAAATCGATACAAGAAGTTTCACTATCTGCCAACTCTTAGCAAAAACATTTATTTTTTTTTTAATTGAAATCGAGAAAAAAATAAATAATTTTTAAAAGAAAACAAATTAGTAAATATCAATAGCTGCAAAATTATATCCACGTCGGAAATTACATCAATGGTAGAGGAAAATAATTATTTCCATTCTTAAAATATACTAATAGAGTCGGCATTCATTGTAAAAACCCCTGCCATTCAAACAAATTGGTCACTGTAGCGAAAAGTCTCTGTAACGTAAATGTACACCATATTGCATGTTAATTTCGTACTGTTTAAAAACACTAGAATAACTTTGACTAGTTCTGCTATATGTTCAACGGGTAGGAAAAGACTAACAAAATTGTAAATCAATACAAGTTTTAGCTTACTTTTCTGTAAAAGTAGAAAATAGGTGGAAAAAAAATCATGAAAGAAGGCCTGATGCACTGAAAAAAAAATGCTCAAAACAATTGAGTCGAAAAAGCACAACTTGATAAAATAAATAAACAGAACAATTTAAAATAGGAAAGCTGGGTTTGAGCTGCGGAAACTGTGTACCTGTCAGTCTGTCTGCTGGTTAGTTTTTCTCCCCCCCCCTCCCGCAATAACTTTTGAGTGCATAGTCCTATTCAATTTTTTTTTAATCGAAAAATCTCAGTGAGGACAATACACTCCCATATTCGACTTTTTGATTTGAATAATATTTCATTAAATTTCGAATTTCCGATTTTTTCCCCTGTCCTCACGTATAACTTTTAAAGGAACAAGTTCCATTCGAACGAACATTTTTTTTTTTTTTTTTGAAATATCTCAGAGTAAACACCTCATTCCTGTTTGTTTTTTTTTTATTTGAACACATTTTCATTAAATTTTGAGCATTTTTTTTTTTAAAGACCATTCTTACATACCCAGTGATACAATTGACAAAAATGTTTAGGAGAACTTACTTTGAGTTATAGGGAACTCACCGAACAAAAAGTGGCTTTTTTGAAAAAATTTATATTTGCAATTTTTACAATTAAAAACCCTAAATATACCCCCCCCCCATACTACAGAATTGTACGAACACTTAAAAAAAATAATTAAAAAAAAACAGGAGGTTCAGTTGTCACCTCCTGTTGACAAGGGCCCCTTAACAAGGGGGACTCCCCTTAAACAAGGGACCTGCTTTAATCGCAAATAGTACGATAAAATTTAATTTTGATGTGTTGTTTAAAATTGTTTTTCCTCTTTAAAAAGCTCTCTGCTTTCCATGTCATAGGCTTGATAGTAGCTTTTTGCTTTAACTCGCACAGGTAAAGTAAAAGATTATTGTAAAGCCGTCTTTCAAAAGCTTTGCAGATGACCAAAAATGGGAATCAAGTTTTCCGTTGGACGCAAATAGTGTAATCGCACCGCAGCTTCCAGTTTCATTATAACTCGCTAAAATTGGCGATTTTTCAAAAAAAAATTAGCTGACTTTAGGACCTTATATTTCGATAACGGGGGCGCGAGGGCAAAAACGCGTGCGTCCAGAAACTCGATTCTGGAAATTCTCTCGATCGGTACTCACTTCGATTGGTACTCATTAAAAAAAAGTCATTATTCCATGATCGCGTACTTTCCTGGTCAGAGTAAAAGCACATCCAAAACTTTTTTTTTTTTTTGTGATTTGAACTTTATTCATCTTAAAGTGACATTAATATAGTAAGTTTTTTATGCACTAGTTTAAAAAAAAAATGGTGTTTTATCAAATTAGGCCTAAGTTGAGGTAAAGGACACATGTGAACACATTATGTGGGGTGGATGTGATCAGTTCACACGGGCCTCATAATGGTATTTAGTTATTTCAATTTCAAGAATTGTTGATGTTTTTTATATTGAATAGTATTATTAAGAAATATTGAATAATTAAAGTTTCAATATTTAATATTTAATTCAAATCTGAAAGAGTTGCAAAAAAAAAAAAAAAGTTGGAACGTGCTAAACTGTTGAAAATGGAATAGTCTGAAGTTGTAGTAAGTGACACTGAGTCCCACATTAGTTTTGAAGACCGCAACTATCAAGAAATTTGTGCTGATGTCAACCTTGCACCAGAAAATTTAGCTGTGAATGACTTTGCCCTCGTAGAATTCACTACAAAATAGACAAAAATTCATTATGCTAGCCGTATTGAGAAAATGGAGAGTGATAAAGCATATGCGATGTTTATAAGGAAGCAGAAGAATGAAACTTCAATGTGTCCAAAAACAGATCATACATTGATGATATTTTGCTAAAACTAATACCACCTACAATTTTAAATGGCGCATCACGAGCTGCATTTTTTTCTTTTTCTGTAAAACTTGCAGACTGCAGTGTTAGATACATTGAGTTAAATAATCATGTTTAATACATACCTTAATATTTTCATTGTAAGTGTTTGTTAATATGTAATAAACAGTATACTTAAAATAATGCTTAGGTGCATCTTATACCATTTATTGTATTCATGTTTACTTGTGCTCTAGGTGTTTTTACAACTGCCCCCACTGGGGCAGATGTGAACAAATTTAACATGTTTTAAACTTAATTTTTGACTGGAATTCACTGTCGAAGAAAAGAGGTAACTGCATGAAAATATTTAAGCAAATGTTCTATTTATCATGTAATGTACTTGTTTCTTTTACATCTCAAATTAATAATGAAAAATATACAAAATGTAACCTTTGTTCACATGTGCCTCCCTCTCCCTTACGATGCTTGCGCAAGTTGCTCGAGAAAATGCGCAAAATATGCTCATACAGCAAAATGCAGTGTGTATAAATATGTGCAAGTTTGTTAAGGCCGCCAGTAGCTCATGTGAAAAAAATTGGGACCCGGCCTTTTAAGGATCCAGCTTAGAGCTGAAGTAGTAGCAAAGGGTAAATTGTTCTTCGAATTCATAATAAGGATTCGGCTCGTGTTAATAAATTGACGTTTAGCTCCCCTGAACTCTTGATGACCTTGATGAAAGTGTTGTCATCAGCTGTGAATGCTACGTTAGTCATTATGGAATGACTCAATTGTTTCTTACCTATTTTTATTTTAAACGACATTTTTAGCGTGAAATTTGACTGTAAATCAATTCTGAGACATTGTTTTTACTGTTTTTAGACGATTAAATATATTAAAATAGCTTATTAAAACTATCTTTATAAAAAGGGAAAATAAGACAATAGTATGTAAAAGTATATAAATAGTATGTATGTATTGAGTGAAAAAAAAAAGTTTTTTCAGCATCAGTACAGAACTTTTACAGAAGAAAACTTCATCTTGTGTTTGCTTGAAAAAAATAGATACGTTTCAGAAAAGTAAATAAAATGATAAAATTGAATAACCATTTTGATTGTACAGTTGGTATACACATATTCAAAATTTTAAAACTTCATAAAAGAAAAAGCATTTCATATACCTTTAATTTCTCCTATGTGCTTCAGAATTAATCAGTTTCTTTTAGTTAGAGATGGTTGTTTGGATTTTATATGCTTAAATCACACTTATTTCATTCTGAATAGTTAGTGGATGCTGAAAAACTGAAGTTTAATACGCATTTAAAACAAAACTAAAAAAATGTCGAAGAAAAAGTAACTTTATTAAATATACTACAGTCATATTAATACCATGAATAGACAAAACATTTTGTTTTCAATTCAGAGGAAAAAAACCTCTACGTAATACATTTTCAATAAAAAAATTACAAAAAAATTAATCTGTCTTAGGCTTACATAGTAAATAAAAAAAACAATCAAACTATTTTATATGCAAAGCCATTCTAGCTTTTACTTTTGTTCTTTAGTTTAGAAATTCATATTCAGGGAGAAATTAATTACTATTAAGAAAAAGCTTAAAATCAGGAGATAAAAAAGTATCTTGCTTCCTTACGTAATTCAGTAATATTTTGTACCCATAAAAGAAGAGAAAATCAGTCTTTAAAGCTTCTAAAACAACAATTTCGTTAGAATCGTTTTCTTTTAGCTCACAAAAATAGGTTTTTTTCATTGAAGTAGAAAAAAAAACTTCCAGAAAAACAGAAATGTAATGAAAAAAAAAGCCGATGTAAAAAATATGAACTTCAAAAAAAGCAAATATATTTTTAATACCATAGTAGATAAACTAGTTAAATACCTAGGATAAATACAACGTTTTAAAAGCACAAATGCGCAGGAATGCTGTAGGCATGTGTTTCAGAGTTGCAAGGAACGCCTTTTTTCAATGTAAAACATTCTGAGCTATGGATGCACATACATCCAACAAAAAAGCTTATTCGTAAAAAAAAAAATATATATATATATATATATATATATATATATATATATATATATAATATATATATATATATATATATATATATATATATATATATATATATATAATATATTATATATATATATATATATATATATTTATTTATTTATTTATATATATTATATATATATATATATATATATATATATATATATATATATATATATATATATATTATATATATATAATATATATATATATATATAATATATATATATATATATATATATATATATATAATATATATATATATATATATATATATTATATATATATATATATATATATATATATATATATACATATATACATGTATATGTAGCGTAAGGGAGCAGATGTTGACATGGTGAAAAATGGATTAGTGCTGTTCTGGACGAGTCACTGGCTCTTCAATCTCTCAAAAGAAGTTTCATTCTGAATACATTAAAAACTAAGCAAAACTTAATTTAATCGATCTAAAACTTGTGTTGATGTTTAACTTTGGGTTTCCTATCTTTTCCCTTTTGTATTCACTATCAAACTTGTGATTTTAAATGTAAAGTCCTTTAAATGGAGGAAAAAGAACGGTATGCATACTATTTCTTGCAAAACGAGTGTATGAAAAGATTTTTGGTGGGTAGGGCCGAATATACTCCATTTGATTTGAAGTCGAAAATATTCAATGGTCTAGGGCAGAGAAGGATTCACTGACCAACCGCATTTCCAGAGGACTAAATTGGAACGTGAATTCTCTGCATTCCATCATCCTGAAAGGAATAGTTCTGAAAATTTTGCTTACCAATCGTTTCTTTCTTTATTTTATTTATTTATTTATTTTATTGCATTTTTTTACTAATGCAAAGCATTGGTTAGTATTTTAATGTTATTTCAAGTAATAAAGATTAAACACACAAATGAGATTTTGGTTCAAAATATTTTCCAGTGTTTAATCTTGGTTTTTCTCTATAATAGGAATGTGCTACTGTACTTATTCAAGCTAAAATATGTCTTCCAGCATATATCTTATGGGTAATTCTGAAACTGTCAGTAACTTATTGTACCTAACCTATTACTATTTTAATATTTATTCGTTTAATAAAATCAGTGGTAAAAAGTCCAAATTTAATGTTCGCTTTCCTATTTTCATTTATTATCTAATTTTGCTTATTACCTAAAACCCAAAGTGAAACAAATGTAGTGCATATGGAATATTCCTCAGAGTTTATTGTAGGATTACTCCAAAAAAGATATTCTGATTATCATTATTTGGGAGAAAACTGTGAGTTATACATGTATTTATTTATAAATTGACCAACTACTCACTTGCACAAAACAATGAAGAAGTAATTGTTAATAATGATACTAATACTTATTTTTCTTGCATTTTAACTGCATATACAATTTTAAAGCTTACATTCAATATAAAATTTCACTTAAAACATCATTGTAAACACATGTGAACCATGATTTGACTGAAAATCTCAGTTTTTAAATATTTATCTATAAAAAATGTTGATTTACTACACTTGAATGAATCTAGCAGTTTTTAAATGTTCATTTTACTTATTTCATAATGTTTTATATTTTGTTTGAAACATAGTTCATCCGTTAACGCTTTGGCTACGGATTAAAGAATATAAGGAATTTATATATATACAATTTTGTATTTTTCCTGTTTACGTTTTAGACAAAAATTTGGTTTCCTACTGCAACGAACTCAGTTGCTAAGAGGCAGAAATTCTTGATGAAATATTTTCCCTTTACCTCCAGGAGCAAATATATATTCGTCCTACCCTGAATTTAAATGTGCGCTGTAATATATTTTTCGAAATAACCCACTTATTCCTTTTCAGCGAACTTTCAACTTGAAAAATTCGACGTAACAAAGATCAACTGCAAATGCACAGTGCAGATGTTATTGTACAACAAACACATATAAGTGATGAAAGTAAAATCTGAGTACAAAGCCAAATCAACAACAAAATGAAATGAAAACTATCGTTTTGCTGTATTTTGTTAGATCAAAATTAAAAATTTCACGGATTATATGTTTAGCTCTAAACTATTTTCCATGTTCAGAGCACTATATCAGACTTATTTTGGATTTTTATTCTAATCATAATAAATTCGAGGAAGTATAAGTAAATATTTTAAAAATTTAAAACTGTTGATGACATACAATAATAAAAGCTGATTTGAATTCTGAATCTTCCGTAAATATGTTACGTAGCTGACAACAGCTTTGAAAAAAAAAATATTTTCATTATTATGACAAGCCTTTACATATGAACTTTACTCAGACGATAAGAGAATTCATGTCTTTAAATTAATGACATAATTTACAACAGCTGTAATATTTTGTAAAAAATACTGTTATTATGAATTATGCAACGCCACACCAAAACAAGTATCCAAATGGCAATAAGAATGAAGTTTCAAAATTATTAAAACTGTGAAAGAATTTCTTATTCTTACTTCAAAACAAAAACATAATGGTACTATTTATTTCCCAACGCTGGTAACGCATGCAAAGGAAATGAAAAAAAAAAAAAAGAATGCAAAATTGAGCACTTTATCAGCCAGCGTTTCTTCTCGATTTTTTAAATACATAAAACGAAACAATACAATAGTGCTGCAAAACATCACAGCATTTAAAGTGTTTTCGGCAAACGAGTTGAGGAAGTTTTTGTAAATCTTGTAATTACTCAGATAGATTTCTAATAAGAAAATATTCTTGTTCGAATTTACTCTTGAATGTTTTGATGGTAAAGAAACAAATAAATAAATTACAGAAACAATGAGCTTGTTTTTTTTTTTAATTCGGAACAAAGTATGAAGTGGAATGCAGTGCAAATAAAAGAGGCTCCATAATAAATGGATTTTTTTATTATTATTCTTTTTTATAATTTATTTACTATTTTTTTTTTTTGCTAGTAAAAATAAGTTACCTGTTATTTTAGAAAATTAGCAGCCTTTATTTACCTTTTATTTCTACTTACGTTTTAATCAGAATGCGTTTGCAATTGAGTTACAAAATTTGCTAAATTATAAAGTGGTCAGACAAGAAACAAAAAGTTTTTTTTTCAGTTTCAGTAAAAACTATTAAGGTAAATATACAAATAACATTACAAATATTCATTCAGTAAATATATATGCGGGCATAAACTAGTTCTAGTGTAAAAAAAAAAAAAAAAAGAAAAATTCTTGGAGTGTTACTGACACTCAAAATAAACATTTGCAGTATCGTGCATATTTCATCAACTAACTCCTTAATATTAAATACATTACATCATTGCATATAAACAATAAAACTATCTGTTGTTTGCATGCATGTGCATTAAAAAAATAAGGACTAAAATGTTTTTTACCATTTTGCTATTAACTCAAAACTTATTTGGGAAAAGGGTCAGATCAACTGACAAACATTTCCCCCATCTTAAACCTTAGTTTCTAATTATCAATTCTTCAATATTTATGTAATTATTTCATTCGTTTTTGACCTTATCTTTAGTTCATTACACTATTTTATGATTCATAAAGCCACCTTCCGTGTTTCTTTCTTTTTTTTTTTTTACCTTAATGGGAAAGTAGGCTAGAAGAAGACGTTTGATTATTTCTTGAGCTCGCCAATTTAATATTATGTTTTGTAACTACTTTGACAGAAATAAGGAATATCAAATATATGTTTTGTGCTTAAACAAAGCACTCAATCTACTTTGTAATCAATATTATTTCTGGTACATATAACTGAATTATTTTAAACTTTAATGCCCTCCTTAACAGAAATCAGACTGTATTCATTGCATCTAATCATAACTAACAATAAAAATAAAAGAACTATTTCCCGTATGTCAAATTTGAATTTTTCTCATTTATTTATTTCTTTACTTTCAATTCGAAAACCTTATTGGCTACCTTTTGTGTTACGAAGAAACAAAAGACATTTTTAGCATTAGTTTTTTTTTCTTCCTTGAACTGTTTCTTTTCCTAGCCAAAAAAAACCTTTGTAATAAAAAAGAGAAATCGATAATCCGCTAAAAGAAAAAATATATTTTCCCTCCTTTTTGAGAGTGAAATAGAAACTTTCTTTGTAATTTTTTGATTAACTTTTTAATTTGCATATTAATATTTTTTATCGTTAGTTTTGCAAAGCTAGACAAATATTTCAAAGAAATGTTTGCAAAAAAGGAAGGATTGTCGTATCACTAAGTTTCCGAAAGAAAAAGTGGAAGTGGTAATCCAAAGAGATTTGGCTCGATGATTGCTTTTCAGCAAAAAAAGTAAAGTATTAACAGTTCTTCAAAGAGAAAAAACAATTCATTTTTTGTATCTCTTATTTTTATTTATAAATACCTGTGCTTCACTTGAATCGCGTAGGCACTTTGAAATAAAATATGGTTTAGTGTTTCAAAAAACTAGTTTCTGGACTTCAAAAGTAAAAGAAAAAAAAACCGAATGTGTACGAGCTTTAATTTATGAAATTCATTGTATTAAGCTCAAAAACTGATCTATTAGTTTGCCAAACTTATTAAAATATGCAACTGATTGAAGATATTGACAATAATAATAACAACTATGAATGTCCAAATTACTGCAGACCCATGCTATGAAGTTTTAAGAACCCTTTGGTTAAAGTTCCCCCTAAGGTTTGAAGAGCTAACCTACTTTCCCATTAAATTAAAAGAAGGTGAAAAAACATGAAAAGGGGTTCAATGAGTCTTGAAAATATCGCAAAGTCGAAAAAATATATATATATAAAGTCAAAAAAAAAAACTTTTGAATTACAGTCTGACTTTTTCTTTTTTCGAAAGATCTCGGCGAGGACACTTCATTACCATATTTCACTTTTGGATTCAAACTATGTTTCGTTCAGTTTTGAACCGTTCAAAAAACCTTAACATTAGTGCCTACTGGGAAATATAAGCTCAATGTAGATCTCGAACTTAAAGGCGGATTTTCCTTAAACTAACTTTGTTAGAAAATAGTTTGCATTAATAATGAATGGAAAACATTTTTCTGAATAAGCTGCTTTGAGGACTGATTCTGACTCCTTGACTCCGACTTGGAAAAAATGACCGACTCTTACTATTAGAATCTTAGAGCATTCGACTCCGACTAACGACTCCAGTTTTTGACTCCATCTAACTAAGACATTGAATTCTTGACCCCAACTCCGTAGCCATGGCAGAAATGCAAGCTCAGAAAAAATTACCGACTGCTGGTATTAGAAGTTTAGAGCCTTTGACTCTGACTCTGCCTGTCGACTACGACTGAAGACTCCGACTTTTGAACTCCCTCTCTAAATCTTCGACTCTAATTCTGACTTGGCAAACATGGCAGAAATGCAGGCTGGGGAACTATGACAAACTCCTACTCTTAAAAGAAATATCTGTGCAGTTAGTGTTGCGACATCGATGTCTTAGAAACATCGATGGTTCTGTTTGAACATCGCTGTTTTTTACCATTGATGTGTTACGGCTGATAGTTTTCAAATATCGATGTTGTGAGTTCGATGTTTTTTACGATGTCGATGTTTTATATTTCAGAAAAAAAGGTACGTAAAAATACGCTACAATTATTCTTATTGAAATATTTGCATCATTAATCAGTAGTTGCAGTATGTGTCTCATTAGAAAAAATGCTCTGCAGTTACTATTGATCTTTTTGAAGTCGATTTTTTAAAAACATATTGCTTTCCCAAGTAGCACACATCGTTTTTTAAAGGTTGTAAAATGGTTATTAACGTTGTAACAACCGCCTAAAACGTTTATAAAACGTTTAAAGGTTATTTGTGCTACCTGGGTTGCCTTTGAAGTTCATGTTTTTTATTTCAACAAAAAAATTTTATAAATGTATGCATGCTTTTTTTTCCTGTTCATAGACTGCGAATAATTAGACAGGAGTTTCAATTAAAATGATATTTCGTTTTCAATAGCAATAGTTTATGATTGGAACATTTTAGCATTTTATACGCTGTTTAAAAATTTAAAATTTTGAAATGCAGTATTTTTGCAGTCCGCTCATATAATTTTAATCTAAACTCTGAACGATATGAGCTAGCTCTGTTGCTATCTATAGGGACGCAGAAAAAAGGCAATTTTCGACAGTTATCTGGTGGTTTCCAATCCATCAAATAAATTGGCTATTGACATCTGGGTGGTGATTGATTACTATTGCTGTCTTATAAGAGAAGGAATTATTCCAAAAGCTTCTGACCTTAAAACCTTTGTATAGTACGCTTTTTCATATCTGAATACAATATGTCCATCACTTAAAATAACCCTTATTATTATTATCCATTTTTTTTTAAGTCGAAAGGATTTTTTTTTTGGGGGGGGGGGATTTTTGTTTTTTTTTATAGAGAAATTTAAGAAACTATATGTACCAAACAATATTTGTTCTAATATAAGTATGTTTTGCATGGAGGGTGTAGTTAAGTCAGAAGCGGGTGTGACAAAAGATGTTCGTTCTACTATAATTCAATCCTCTCAAAATTTCGAAACAAAAGTACGTTTTCAAATATTGGTGGCAGCGCGTAAATAATCTTGTTAACTTTTGTTTTTTCTAAAACGTACAAAAATATTTGTAATGATTTTTTAGTTATTTTAGCTCTATTATTGATTCAGTTCTGATGCGTTTATGACAAAGTAAAGCTTATTCGCTTCTCCCCATAAATATTTCAACAGTGTCACAAGCAGTTTAAAACTTTTCAGTTTCAATAAGGGTTCCCATCGCATTTCTAAATTATTCGGTAAAACTTCCATTAACTACAAATTTAAGCACTACTTAGAGTTCTTTAAATATTTCCAATTTATGGATGACAGCTTGAAACGTCATTAAGGAAAACGATTTATCATTATGATGTGAAATTTATTACACTAAATGATTAATTTTTCGCAAAGAAATTTTTAATGACAGTATTTTTCCCCCTTCAGAATGGACATGCTTCTTGTTTAATATTTTTTGTGAAAGTTTTTTATCGACTTTTTTTTTTTTTCTTTTTCCAAGTTTGACATTTGAGAAAAAAAATTGAAATAGTTTACCACACTGAAACTGAATTATTAGCTAAGTGCTCTGGTCTTTTTTCTCCCCTCGCTTCTTCTTGTATTAACTAGTAATTTTTAACATATCATTTAAATGCATAATTTCAAAAATAAGTTAATGAGCTCTATTATTGCTAATTAGAATATTTCCTATTTTATCTCATTAATTAAAGTTGATTTGCTAATACTTTCATGAGCTAAATTATAAACTATATATTCCCTTTAATTTCTCGAATGTAATTATTTTTAAGAAAAAAAAATAACAAATGCTCGTTGTTTGATAATTATTATTTTCCGTTTTTTTCTGATTTAGTGGATTTTTTTACTATTAATTTTCATGTTTTCTCTTATGTTGTAGTAGTGCTTAACTTTATCACATTCAACTGAATGTTCCCAACACAAAGCATTGATAAATTAAAGTTAAGAGCAATACCGTTCCTAATCGTTTCTCTTCTTAGGGAAAGAAATAATAGGGGAATGTGGGGCAAAGGGAAATAGTTAAGTTAACTCAACTGCTTAAAAAGGAA
Source organism: Uloborus plumipes (assembly GCA_038373865.1). NCBI lineage: Eukaryota > Metazoa > Arthropoda > Arachnida > Araneae > Uloboridae > Uloborus > Uloborus plumipes. Next base: position 43,679 of record JAXGGA010003252.1, on the reverse strand, counting down.
TAAATGTGAAATTTGTTCTAAAGAGTATTGTACATAAAGGAAGAATTATGTATTTTGTAATACAACTCTCGTTGCAAAATTATTTTTCATCTTAGACAGTTATTTTGTACTTTCAAAAAAATGTGGAACATTTTCTATTAAAAAAGTTGTGAGGCAAAGTGAAAAACTAAATATTTTTGGGATGAACATTTTTCCAGTCGACGATTAGCAGTAATTTTTTTCAAATAATTGCGTAAATAAACAAAAAAAAATGTTAATGAAAAATAAAGGAATATGTAAATAAATGAATAAATGAATTAAGTAATAAGTAAGAAAAAAACAAATGAGTGAATAAAATTGAGAATGAATAAGAAAATGAGTTAATGAATGAGTAAATAAGTTAATAATTTCGTAAAATAATGTAAATAATCTAATAAATGAAGAAATACGTGATTTAATAAATGAATGAATAGCTAAACAAAATGCACTATTTCACTTCGCCCACTTGCTTTGCCAAATTACAATGAACATTTAAAATCAAAAACATTCCTGATATAAACTAAATAAGGATTGCACTGGAAATCAGTAGATCTCAATTAAAAGTTCAAATGATAATTGCAAAAATTAATCATTTTACAATAACAAAACATATTTTGAAAAACCACGAATATTACAACAAAGGTATCAAATTTTGAAAATGGCTCGTATAATTTTTTTCGTTTATCTTTGGGGCTACTTATTTTTTGACAAGAATCAACTGCATGTCTAGGAACTTAGTTAAAATATTACTAGAGAAGTGCAGCTGCAAACTGTGAAAATATTTTACCATTTCCCTTTGCCCCGATATTTCACTTTTCCTCATATTCCTCTACTGTGTTATCATTTTCTGACAGCAGTTCCTAAAATTAAAATTGTGCTGATGATATTTTTTGTTTTATGATTGCAGTTACTTCTTCGACTATTGTTTTGCATTATTTTTGTTTTTGTTTTTTCTCTCTCACTGCTTTTTCAAATTAAAATAAGCACTTTTATAAAGCTTGAAAACTGATTTGATAACATTTTTTGAAATGGCACAAAGTACAGCATAGCATTGTACCTAGAGCCATTTTTAAAGTGCTTACGCAGCAGAAATAAAACAAAGTTATTCCAAGCACTAATTATGTTTGACATACTTAAAAAGTGCACCTATCTCATACGATGCTTCAAAGCAAATAAAAGTAACCTTGCTCATCTTCTCTACACGCCCTTTGCAAGACTTTTACGAAAATTCTCCGAAGGGTATGAAGTTTTCCAGAGCTGTTAACTGGCTTGAACTCGAAATGTTTACTTCATTTCGATCTGTTTATTAATGATTTGGTGAATTTTCTAATTAAATAACTAAAATATAGCTATAAACTAAAAATATTTTGCTTCATTTCGATCTGCTTACCAATGATTTGGTGAATTTTCTAATTAACTAACTAAAATATAGCTATAAACTAAAAATATTTTGCTTCATTTCGATCTGCTTACCAATGATTTGGTGAATTTTCTAATTAACTAACTAATATATAGCTATAAACTAAAAATATTTTGCTGCAGTAATTTTAAAAGATAAAAACTATTAGTTTTTTTCACGAATTCTATCAACAAGCAACTTTAAATCACATCCAAATTTTTCAAATATATATCGCAATCCTCATTCACATTAAGAAATTGATATCTATTTCATAACAACCTCTATTATTCGTTTCCTTTTTCAGATTTCATTATTTTCGAACATACTTATGTATTTAAAAGATATGATAAATTAAAACCAAAGTATAGATATGAACATTCCTTTGTTTCTTATGTTGCAACATAATTGTTCGTCTCTTTAGGTTGTCAACGAAAATAGCGTAAGAAATTAATTTCGAATGATTTAGTTTAATAATTTGCAAAAAGGTTTTTCCCTTGAATAAATTGATGTGAAATTCAGAGGCGCATTAATCAGATAACGGCGCAAAACTTATAATTAACGGTACATCTAATTACGAATTTTGTTTTAGCTTTTCCGTAGCATAATCGGTATAGATGTTCCGTAAAACTAGACAATGGAAAATTAAAATGTTTTATTATTCTGATACTGACGAAAGAGACTAAATGTTTCATATAACCAATCAATGATTTGCAATTAACTGTCAAATTATCTAGTTTAATTAGCGGGAGAATAATGTTCTTTGCTCTAGATTGTGTAATTAAAATAGTTACAGTTACACCAACTAATTACCCAAAATGGTTTTATTATGAACACTGAAAATCGATTATCTGTAAGGAATATAAAGACATGTATAACATTGAATAATATTTTTTTTTTTTTTGGAAATAATTGTTGGAGCTGTTATTAATTTTTCATTAATAGTCTCGAATGTATTTTTAAAAAATTTTACTTTAAAAAATCACTTATTTCTCAATTTGATTGACTTTTATTTTTCTGAAATAAAAGAGTCCAAAAGCTCTTTTGGAAGTATTTATTTAACTTGATATATTTCTTTTTTCTTTTTTTTTTTGATGTTATAATGATAAGAGAAAAAATATAAATGTATTATTGTAATCTAACTGATCAAACTAAAAATAAAGTCTACTACAAGTGCAGTAATTAAAAAAATGTAGCAATTATCTTACACTGCGTTAGTTTTAGGTCCCTAACAATTAATTCCAGGCCAATTTTCAAAAATTCAAATCAAGTATGGCATTTTTTATTTTGTTTAATACCTTTGAATCTTTACCACCAGATAATCATTTTTGGCATTAATTACCAATTTATTTGTTCGTATCCAGGTAATAGTGCTATTTAAGTAAGTAGTTTATAAAAAGATGAAAAATATTTTGATAGAACAGGATAATACCGAATGCGTTGTGTCCTAACTTCAAGTCTTTACGAGCTGAAACTTGATTCAACTCTGTCCTGAAATGAATAAGCAATGTAAAATAACAGATTAGTTATAATTTAAAGTAATATTAATAGCAACATTATAATAATCAACTATTCATTATTTATTTATGTCCCAACATTTTCTATTGTTCATTATTCAAAATGGCTCCGTTACTGCCTTTTCGAAAATAAAATAAATATTTACATTATGTATGTTCTATAATTTCCATGCTTAAATATCCACTTTGAATAACATTAATTGAATAACATTGTAAAAATCATTCTTGCATTTTATATGTTTTTTATATTTAAAATTTCTTTATGAAAAAGCTATTTTTAAAAGCATATTTTCCCGCTATCTTTTTTCCTCATTAGATTACACGAGATGATCAAAATATTTAACATAACCTTTCATCAATTGCTCATGCACGAATCGTTGATAATTTTTAATGCATAAATAATTTTTAAAAACTTGTTCTTAGGTTAGGTTTGGTTAAGCGACTAGTTTACCATTATTCTTGGTAGTAAAAGAAAGACTAATCAAAGCGGCTGGCGATATCTGTAAGTATATGGAAACTCAAAAATTTAAAAATTGATTTTGTGGAATATCGCCAACAAAAACATTTTAAGTGTCGATGAATTAATTAGAATCACCAAAAATAAAAAAAGGCGCCAACTGACGTATTTTTTACAGACAAGTCTGGAAAAAAATGTCAGTTAATAAAATTGATTCAAAAATATCAGGTATGACTTGTATTTTTGTGTGAAAATTTCTCCATCGCGTTAAAAATCCTAAAATTTAAATTTTGGAAATAAAATGAATATGTAAATAAAACATGATGCAATAGCTACGATTCAAGCTAACTGCATCTTGACGAGTTGCCAGAAAAACACAATTGCAAATGAATATTATGTAACAAACTCCGAATGGAGCTAAATATAATTGAATATTCACTCGTTCAGTTTCATTCTTTCTTCGGTTATTCAACGGATTTGGTAAATCAATTCTAACTTTTTCCCTTAAAGCCTTGGTACTTTTAGATTGTTAGTGCACAATTTTACCAAAGTGATTTTAAGTTTAACTCAGAAATTTTAAAATTGCATTTTACAATCTATGTAAAATTGAGTATTTCTCTATGTTGTGAATTTATGTAAGGGCTAAAAATTATACATACATTCATAACAATTCTATTAAATTCTCAAGGGAAGCGAGATCGTTTTTAAAAATGGTAATGTTTTCAATCTCAGGAATATTCAATCTTTTGCGAGGGAAACAAATTTCATTTCCTTTATAAGCTTTGTATTCCTTTAAGTATAAATATTCAACACAAGATCCGTGAAAGGGGTTGTATAAAAATACTCATCACACAATTCAAAACCGAAAGCGTACTCACAGTGCTCTACTTTTTTGTTTTGTTTAAGTATTAAAGCAAACGTTTTTATTTTAAAGTTTTAATATTTCTTTTATTAAACATCCATGTAACTATAATTAAAAAGTATAAGCGAATTGGAACATTTATGACCACCACTGTAGTTTTCAAGCAATTTAAAAACATTAAAACCAGACGTGGATTTTTTTATTCTATCTTTTTTATTCTAATGTCTGTCGAAATAGTCACTAAAATAAATTAAACTATAAATTATTTCTCCCATCATAAGCGGCTCATAAACTTAAAACTAAAGTCATGAAAAGCCCAATTTATTTTTTTATTTAAAAGACAATCTATATAAGTAACACTCAGTGCATATTTGCTAGATTTTAAGTATTTCTTTGTCCACTTTTCGTGAAGAAACCTGTCTAAAAATAGTCACATATTTTTTTGTAACGAATGATAGCGTATATTCAATAAGTATTGTTTTTTAAAGTAGTGATGTGATATGAAGAAAATGCGTTTACGCGTCTACCGGTCTGCCTATCACCCCCCCCCCCGCTCAATTACTTTAATAAAGGAACAAATAAGACGGGTCCTCACAGAAAATAGAGCTTGTTTAGTTCTGTAGAAACTTCTTAAACAATTCATTACATTGTGTCTCTTATTACTTCCTTGTACAAAGTAAAGAAAGTTTGTTGTTGTTTGTAAAATATATGTCCTATGCTTGAATTTCTATTTTAATCATCTCTAAATTAGTTTTGACTTTTTTTTTTTTAACTTATATTTGTCCAATTTAAAGAGTCAGTTGTAGTGACTGTATGTGAGTGGGTATGTATATCGCACAATTCTAAGCGTTGAGCTTTAAAAGGTGGAAATTTTGTCTTAAAGCATTATAGTGTATCATAGTTTTGCACCTTTTTTTTTTTTTTGGCTGTCATCAAATGTTTCAAGAGTTCTAAGATTTTTGCAGCAAAATAATGTTACGCTAAGTCCTTTGACGCACAAAATACAAGTGAAACATCAACATTAAATAACTAGAATCCAGTGTTAGTTTGGCGGCATTTGACAAATTTCCAATAGAGCCATTAATAAATATTGTCAATATTCCTGTTATAAATACCTGTCTTACTAACAATGGATAAAAACATACTGGATAGGAGGGTTGGGAGATGGCTAACGCTAAAATTTTCTTTTCCCTTTAGAGCACTCTTTAATTATTTTTTTCTTTTACACGTTCCCATTTAGTTTTGTTACGGATATCAGAGGCTAGAAAAACATCAGAGGTTTTCTGTTTTGAAAGCGGTCTGATTTCTATTTAATAAAATTTCTGTGTCAACTAGAGCCTAGTAGTTTTTTAATGAGTATCAACAGTTCATTAAAAAACTATATATTTAAGAAGTTAAACTTCTAACCAGGGCTGCGGAGTCGGAGTCGGAGTCGAAGAGTCGGAGTCGGACTGATTTTGGACCAAATGAGTCAGAGTCGCTGAAAAAGATGTCCACTCCGACCACCTCCGATTTGGATGAAATTTTAAGGAGGTGAAAACATATCTTTGAAACTAACAGATACAAATTTTCGGCGTCCAATATCCAAATCCTAAGCATCTAGGATCATTAAAAAGAGCTTCAAAATGGCGGGTCTGCTTTGTGAAACGAATTGCTATGTTTGGGCTTATGCAAGTGAATCAAAAATATTTGCAGTAAAAATGCAATGTGTTAAAATAAAGTCTGGCATTTAACAAGAAAAGGATTAGTTTTGTACGGAGTCAAATGACAAGAGCGGCACTTGTCTTTTGCTCTGGAGAAATTGAACTTTTTGGGAGGTCACAGTGACCTCCAAGAATTGAGGTAAATGTGGTGAACTTACCTGCGAGAATTCTTAAGAAAACTGAACTTTTTGAGATGTCACAATGACCTCCCATGACCTCCGACTGGGATACCCCAGCTTGCTAACCCCCCCCCCCCTAAGGTGATTCCTGGCTACGACCATGAATAAAAATGAAACTTTTAAAAATGGACTCAGTATTTCAACCTTTGCTTAGGGTTTTTCCCTCTTCCTATTTGAGTAAAAAATAAATAAATAAATAATAAAAAAAGCAGAAGTCGGGAGTCGGAGTCGGAATTTTTAAAATCCCGGAGTCGGAGTCGGAGTCGATCATTTTTTCTCCGACTCCGCAGCCTTGCTTCTAACCAGTACTCATGAGCATACTCATCCATTTATCTGATCATTGAAAAAAAAAAAAAAATTAACAGTCGTTTATGAAAGTTGTGTGGTGTTTACATCATTATAATTTACTTAAAAACACCACTAGTAGCTGTGTGAATAGAAGAAATCAATCGACTGTTCTGATGAACTAAAAAATGTAATGCTTAGGTATACACCTTAAGTTTTTCTCCCGCGAAGTAACTTCTCCCTAACCCTCTCCCTCTAGTAGGAACAAAACTTGTATTTGGAATCAGATTTTCAATATTTCAACTTCGGAGCTTTCCTTTCCGAAGATGAACTGAGATACAACAGTTTGTTATTTGTGTCCAAGAGTCCCCTCTGAGGGAAACTTGAAATGGAAAAAAATGATTGTATGTTAATGAATGAAACCATACTTCCATTTACCCAAGTGTGTTTAGTTTTATCCAACAAACTAAGGGATAAAAGTAATTGGTTGTTTCTTGCCTTGATACATCTATCAAAAACCTCAACCGAATGCTACACATATAAATAGATATTTAATGTTAAAACTACGAACGCACATCTAGAATTAATAAAAAGGAAAGAAAATGAAGAAAACAAACTAGGCAATAGGACTTCTGATAGTTACAAGATGACAGCGCTCTCTGATGGAAGCAGTAAGCAACATGGAAAAAAAATAATAATAATTTGTTTCCAACAAATAAGTAAACTAAAAAAAACTTTGAGAAACATTCAAATGAATTTGAATTAAGAGCAATTTCAACATAAAAATAAAAGCTTAGATGAAATAATGAGCTAAAAAAATTAAACTTCAAGCAAAATATCACCACAAAAAGTCTCCAATAACACGAAATGTATTTTCTCTTTCTGTGCAAATTCTACCACTATATTATGGTTTGTCTGCGTATTCTGCCTTGCGTTGGAATTACGCTCTACATGACGGGTGGTAAGACTCCCAGCGGACACTCTAATGCCATTTCGTTGTAGCAAATGTCTCTTTTCAATTCATTCACGTTCCTGAAAATGAAAATAAAATTATTCACTACATTTATCGTCCGAATAAAGTTTTTTACTCCTTTAGTTTTTTTTTTTTTTACTTTTAGAAAGGGAAAACTATTTTTGATTTTCAATAAATTTACAGATACTTAAAATTATTTACATTCTAGAAGGAATGAAATTTAAAATTAAGGAGCTTTTAAACTTTTTTTCCACCACATGAATTAAACAAGAGTCATGGATATTTTCTTTGTAGAGGAATATTGTTTCCATTGCGTGGAAAAAAAAATCTACATAACTAAATATTTTTTTCAGTAAAATACCAGTTTTGTACCCTTAACTGAGCCATGTTAGTTAACTATATTATAAGTATCAGTAATTATTAACTCATCATTTTTCAAACACTCAGAACTATTTCTTTAACTATCCATACTTCCGTTTTAGATTTACCTTTGAAGGCTTCAAAATTCAACAGTTCAGTTGTTCAACAGTTCAGTTCAGTTGTTTATGTCATATGAAGCATACAATGAAGGCGGCAAGATAAAAATGGCAGATAACAGTAATCTTAAAACAACTACCTCTGAAGCGAACTATTTTTTACCTACTTATTCAAATATTCGACAAACCTGAAAAACAGTAAACTTTTGGTGAAGCAATTCTTGTCAAAAATCATTTTCAATATTGCCATTTCATGCAGCAATTATAATAATTAATAGGAACAAGTGACAAAACTATTTCTGTAATTAAAAAAATTTAAACATATTGAACAAAGCATGGTTTGTTGGGATAATATTTATCTCCAAATGCTTGCCAAAATCACAAGTCCTTAGAAAATGGGGTTTACGAAATGGGATAGTTTGCGGAACTCCTCTATCGTAAATTTATGGAGGGCGAGAAGTTGTGTCGTTTTTCCAAGCACAAGTAATACTTTAACAATTTTTTCCACAGTCAATAATGTAAGTACTCTTGTTATTAGCCCCTTCTTTTTTGTTTTTATAAAGCAAAATTTTAATTTTAGATTGTCAAAAAAAAGGGGGGGGGTTTCGATTAAAGGAGATGGCATTTTGGTTATCTGTCATTTTTTCCATGTTTTTTGCCACGTAGCTTTTTGAACAATCATAAAACAAAAGTTACAATGCCGGGTATGGTGGGTGCAGAAAGTCACCGCAATTCAATAACTTTTTTTTTAGCTGTGCGGTGTTACGTAATCTCTGCACAGAACCACACTTTTTCTATTGGCAATCGCTGTAACCGAATTACATACCTTCGCCTCATCTGATTTGATTTTCTTCAGATCACCATCGCCACAAAGCTTTAAAGTTTTGACTTATATAAAACCACTTATCTTTATCAACATGGAATGTAAAAACTTGCTCACTAGATGGCAAAATACTGTTGCATATTTAAAATAAAACAGGGAGTTTTCAAAAGAACCTTTAAAAAATATTTACAGTAATTGCTTGGTACCATCCTAATTAAATAGGAAAACTTTTAAGACATGCTATCATATATAGCCAAATCTAACGCAAAATTGTCATCAAATACCTAATTGCCTGAAATTCTTGTAAAGCTACAGTATTCAGGGACTGTGCTTCGTTATCAGTTGGGACTCGGTCAATCTGGATGGGCATTAATGCACTTAATAAAAACGCCGAGTCTAATCTGACAGTGATAAGTAACACATTTTTTCGCTACAGAGAGAAGTCTGCATTAATGCAATCGAAGCAGTTCAGAAAATATGTTTCGCGAAGATATTTGATTTGCTCAACGAACTTGCGAATACCACATGAAATCCCGGAATGTTGCCCGAAAATAATCGGAATCCTTTTGCAGAGTAAAGCTGCGAAATATAAATAACTGTTGGTCCTTATTCTTAAATGAAAAATAAAAAATAATACAGAAACGGAAGTTTGATACTTATTCAAGGTGCAATACACGCAATACATCACCAGCTCCTTTATTCCATCCATAGACTGTAGTTTTGTGCTTATTATGCACTCACTAGCATGGAATAGGAAATAAATGAGCTGTAGGCATACTTACTGCTTTATACTTATTTAGGGGTTTTAGAATGTGTCTAGATTACATCTTAGAAAGATAAGCAGGTGCCAAAAGAGGTAGTTTAAAATTGTTCAGAAAGTTTTCTTTTTTTTCTGGAAGAATACGGTCCAAAACATGAGTTGAACCACTTTTTTTCTTTATGTTGATTGACATTTTCTTTCATGGAAAAAAATAATCTAAAAAGTCGCTCAGGCGCTGTTTCATTTTCGTGGCTGACATCACAAGTGTACAAAACGCTCCAAGCAAGGCTACTTTACTTACTAGCCACCATTTTGTGTCAGATGTTTCAATGTTGCAGACCTGGGGATACCAGAGAGGCAAAATTTCTGATGCGTCTTCCAGACTTTCCACCATAATTACTTCACCTGCGACGTCATTCGAGACCTCGCTCCGTTTTTGAAGACGGACATGAAAATAAAAATAAAACCAAAAATAAAGTAAGGGGAAATTTTGGCTTGTTCTGTCAATATCTATGCCTAAAAATAGTACTTATGACCGAAGAAACTTCCATTCAGATATATCCAATGGTAAAACGAGTCGTTTATTTTCTCTAAAAAAAACACGTGCATGAAATGGGAAAGAAACGAACCGAGTAAGGAAAACTTTTCTTGAAAATTGGCACACACAATCGTAGCTAAATCCGCGGAGAAAGGGGCTAACTAATAATTAGTCGCACCTTTCCGTTCGTAAAAGTAAAACTTAGAACCTCAGAGCATGCAAATTACATTCTGGAATGTGTCCAGATCACATCTTAGAAAGCTAAACCGATGCCAATTTAGATATAACCAATGATAGCAAGAGCCATTTATTATCTCTAGAAAAAAAACCACGGGCAATAAATGAGAGAAACCATTTTTGGCCTACGCAGCTTGAAAAAAAGCTTTCAATGAAAATAGCACACACAATCGTAACTCAATTCACAGGGAAAGGGACTAACTGATACTTCTGTGAACCTTTCCGTACGTAAAAGCAAAACCTGGAACGTCCCTGGAAGAGATACCTGCATAACATTTTTCTTTAAAGTACCTTGAACAAAAGAATGGGAACTTCTAAAAAAATACTGATTTGAGAAAGGAGCGATTGTGAGCAGAGCGCTTCGAAACTAATTTATTTCTAACCCCAACGGGATTTCCGATTAGAAAATCTTTTAAAATACATTCATTATTCTTGGAAAGCGGATGAAAAGATAGGATTAATCTAGACTTGTTAGGGCGAAATGTTTTTGCGATGTTTGTATAGAATTTTCGAAAGAAAGATGTTGGGAAGAACTTGTCTTATTGTCATGCCCTGAATAGATTGATGTCGTAATTGTAAAAGAGAAGTTCCTCCATTATGCAAAAGAAACCGTTTTCGTGGTATTTCATGCGGAAGGTAAATGAAAAGGAAAAGTACCGACGCGTGTTTCAAAAGTGGCACTATTTCTTGCGAAAGATGGATACAGATGCATAATGTGTGAGAAGGGTTTTAAGATGGTTTCATACTTAAAAATACAAAAGTTAAATTAGTCCGCGATGATTTCATTTGGTTAAAGATCTCGTACATCAATGCATTTATTTTTCTTTTTATTAATAAATCTACCACAATTTTTTAAAGTGATTTTCTTACATGGTACTTGTACTTTTAAAAGGCAAATAATTATGTCAATTTCCATTGATTGAAATAAATAAATCGATGTGTTTCGATAACAGGAATGCGTGTGAGCACTTATTCCTTTGGTGCCTGTATCTTCCTTTGGTTACTTGCACGTGGATGAGCGCGTGCACTCATCTACAGTGCATTGTGATAATGCCAATAAAAAATGCTTTTTGCTAACGTATGATATCTGTGTTTTAAGCAACAAAACTTAAATAGATCGTGCAATGCGAACAATAATATACAATAAAAGTTTCTTAAAGTTAGCAAAAAAACATTTAAAAGAAGACTAATTACCCCCCTTCCCCCGTGATGATATTTTTTTTTTACTATGTAAAAGGAAGTAAAGGTACGTTTTCTCTTCAAGTTAAGCCCTTTTTGCTAGCACGGTCAGAATTTCAGCAATGAAAACGAACTTGATGATGGAAATCATACAGGGAACACATTTAAGCAACCTGTTTTACGGATCGAAAAAATTAGTCCTAAAAATTATGCACATTTCATCTTGTCCGTACATTTTTTACAATCATATAAATTGTTTTGCTTTCGTTAAAGCCCAAAAAATAGTGAAGTTTGAAAATGGCGTTTCCTTTCATCGAACAGTTTCCCATGCTCCTTATTTTACAAATAAATCTATGCGCTTTATTACTATCACTTCGTTTTCAATGACCAAAAAAAAAAAAAAAAAATTGAACTTTTCTTGCATGAAACATCATGTAATATTAAGTAACTAGTATCAGGCTTGAAAAAAGTTTCATCCTATAGCGGTTTTACTCCATATTTTTTGTTACTTTGTTAAGAGCGCAATTGCTCTTCCAACCAGAAAAGTAATTAATCACGCCACATGAAGCATCAATCGGTTTTCGTGGCAGTACATAATAAAGTTATATCTAATCTGTGCTTCAACTTTTGGAGTGAAAATCACCTTTCGACCATTATCCTGTTTAGTTATTAATATGTTCTATCAAGCGGAGTTTCACGGTATTATGAAACTATGGTACTGATGAATTTTTAACTAAACAGATTTTATCTTTGCCTGTTTTTACCATTTGTTGAAAAAAAACCTTTTAAAGTAATTATTTAAAATTTTTTTTCGTGACGGGCATCCTAAATGGAATTTATAGTTAAAAAGAGACGTACACTGGAGGGGAAAGAACCCCAACACCAAGAAAAAAATACTGTAGAGTAAGGAAATTTGGGTAATGCAATTGTCTAGTTAACATGTTTAATTGATTAAATGTACGAGATTACTGACAAGTTTAAGCTCAAGAAAATGCTGTGCAAATGTAAAATTATGTTACTTTAATAGCCGGTGTAATCTCCAGAATTTTGAAGGCAGGCCTGTAAGCGTGCATGCATTGTGTCATTCAGGTGCCGGGTGTCACTTTGTGGTATGGAGTTCCATGCTTGTTGCACTTGTTGTTTCAATAATAAGACAGTCATTGCTGACTGGATGATGCGGGAGTTGCCGTCTGAGATATCAAATACGTGATCAATTGGAGACAGTTCTGGTGATCTTGCAGGTCATGGTAACCTGTCAACACTCTGGAGAGCACATTGCGTTACAGAAGCGGTGTGAGGACGAGCGTTATCCTGTTGGAAAACTCCCCCATGAATGCTACTCATGAAGGATTGTACTATAGGTTGAATTACCGGACTGAAGACAAATTTGCAGCCAGTGTGTTTGGGACTCGGTGAGCTGTTGATAATGGCTTCTTCGTCTTCTTAAAGGCATTCCTGGCTAACATGAACGCAACGTGTCACATTTCACGGAAAAATAACTCTTATTTGCATGTTCTGAGTGAAGCCAACTGCACCACACTTATACGCGGAGAGTGAAATTTCAATCGATGTCATATTTCAGTTGTATAAACACGCCTACCAAATTTCGTTTATCTAACTCAAGTGTTTCTTGGTGTTGAGATTTTTTTTTCGCCAGTGTATTTTATTTGTAATGATTAGCTGTTTCTTGAAAAAAAAAGAAAGAAAACTGATTGTATATAACACTTGGCACCTTCTTTTAATATTTCCTGCACCAAAATCTAATTTATTAGTGCTTAAAAAGACTGAAAAAATGATCAAATTAGAATTCAGAAATATTCGATGACAATTAGATATAATTTCGAGATAGTTTGGTAGCGCTCAAGATAGTTAAATCGTCTACAGAATGTCTTACAAAAACTTGAACTTGAGTCGTGATATAATTTAATAAAAATATAAAAGAATAAAGAAGTAAATATTTACAAAGTGTTAGTTTTGTTTACGTCATATTAGATGTATTGTATGTATAAATACAGGAGGTAAACAGGAAGATGATAGCTTGCGCGGTTATTATTTTCTGTAAGTTGATTGCCTTAATGGACGGCTGGTTTTTTTTTTTCTTTTCTTTTCTTTTCTTTTTTTTTTTTTTTTTTTTGTGTAGGTGCTTAAAAAACGTGTTATAACGTGTTAACTTATACAGCCATGATAAGCACAAAAATTGTATCTGTTTTTTTAATAATATTGAGTTATTATCACAGGTGGTTCTTTGTGATGAATAACATCTAAATACAATGTTTTAGGGTCATTTGAAAACGGGAAATACTTTTTAAAAAATTCTGAAAAAGCATCATCTGACTTAAATACATGAGGGCGCAAAACTTTACAGCTTCAGCTTGACTATTGATTCCCTTTTTTTCTGCTTATCACGGCAGTACATTACTTATACTGGCGTGATAAGCACAAAAAATTACCTAATGCGTGAAAGAGAAGCATGTACAGTGAACTCTCACATATGCACCGCTTCATTTGTGGACCTTTTTCACTTATACGACGATTTTCAGTGGTCCCAGCACATTTCATAGCAAAATAATGATAGTATCATTCGTTTATAAGTCGCTCTAAAGATAAATATTTCACTTATGCGCCGAATTTTCCGTAAAATGTAAAAAAAATATATTTATTTTCTTTCAAATATAAGTTTTTTCTTCACTTTCATCTTGAATCTTTCGCCTTTATTGCTCACGGAAGGCATTTTTCCGCATGAATTAGAGTTTAAAGAGGGACAATTACCTATTATGGAACGTTTTAAGGGGAACAGTTTGTAATTAGGTATGCTACAATTTTTGTTTTCTCTTTATCATTGTAGTGACGTGACAGTAATTGCCAAACCGTAGTAATATGTCTCTTATCTATAGAAACATTCTTATTCATTCTCTCATTGGAACCTACGTTGCGTTTTAGCTCATTAAGTAGGCTTTTTCACTTATACGTCTCTAACACTTATGCGCCATTTTCTGTTGGTCCCTTGAACCGGCGCATAAGTGAGAGTTCACTGTAATTTGAATCCAATACATCAAAATTCAAATTAACTCTTTTATTCTCTTTCATTATTTGTAATTCCATAAGGTGCGTACGGTTCTTTCACTATCTTTGTAATCACCTTGTAATTACCAACCCTAAACATAAGTTTCACTTATACGTGGTAAATTCATATGTTCTGAATAATGAAAATGATACCTATCTTTAATCCATCAAACTGTTTAACAAAAGCCTTTACCAAATGCAACGAGATATCCAAAAGATAAATAATTCTACACGAGATGAAAGTGATAAAGATATTTTATCTTATTACATAAGTTGCAGTCTAAAATGAATTGTATTCTTATTAACAACGCTCAAATAACTTCGTATGAATGTTTGCAGTAATTTTTCAAAAGCATCACTGTTTTCCGTCTAAGATTATTTGTTCAAATAAACAAGTGAAATATACCCATGTCTCTTTCTCAGTTATTAATCTCAGTACATAGCTAGAACATCCTTCGAGAAGTGCTGATATTCCAATCCTTGTCCTGACAAATTCGAAATCTATAATTTATCTTTGAATTGCGAGCTCAAACTTCCCCGCATTACAATAATAACGTGTATTTTCGCAAGCGTAAAACAGCACCGACGCCATCATCTGAGGCAATCCCTGGAGGCTGCGCGTGTTATTACAATTGATCACAGCTTTTCAGCATCTCATTTCTGAAATGTGTTTCCAATCATCGCGATTTATACATTTCCTCCGCATAATCATCAAATCTGCTTGCTTCTTCACGAAATTCAAACCTCCTGGGAAACTTCAAACACACAGCTATGACCATTTACAAGAAATTTAATGTGACGTTTTGTTTTAATATTAAATGTCTCCTTTAAAGGAGATTAACGGAGTAATTAAAGAGCTTGCAATTAATTCTTTAAACATGAAAAATCTAATTTGTAGCTGGAAGCCATTTTTAAATAATTCCCATTTGCATTCTTATCTGAATTATTTTTATTTAATGCATTGTTAATGATGAGAAACTTTGAACGATTTTAATGATATTTCCAATTATTTAAGTTATATGCAAGAACGAATTAGTTAGGCTCTAACTATATTACGTAAAACAGTTTTAATGAGGAAATGCATAACGATTTATATTTAACTATAATGTCAAGGCAAATTCATAAACCAAGACCAAAATTTCGAGACATAAATCCACTAAACAAAAAATCTTTATTATTTTTATTTTATGTTGAAAGATTAAAAGTGTTTTCGTTTCAACTTTTCGGTACGAGAGATAAATATTACCTTTTGTGTCCCTTATGAACACAGATATATTAACCGTTGTTTTTTTTTACATTAAATGTTAGAAACAAATTAAAATAACTTGTTCATTGTTTTGAATATATTGGTTAAAAGTTAGATGATGGCTTTATTTCACAGTGGAAATTAACTTTAAAATAAATTTTGATTTTCAAAGACTTGATGCATTTCACGAGTTTAGATAATGAACGAGAATAAAATTTTATCATACATGACATTCATTATCATCCAAGGAGAAAAGGAAAAAAAATCTAATTATAAACATGATATCAGTAGATTCCTCGGAAAAACGTCTTCGATTAAAATAAGCGAAGGGAAAACAAGAAGCAAAATAATCATAAAAGGTACAAAAAAAATCAGCAAGGTATAACAAGAGAGAAGGAAATAAGTAGTTTTGTCTTTTTTTATATAAAAGACAAGACTAGAATATTTAATACAAATCTTTTTTTAAATAAAATTCAAATTAAAGTTACAAAAATTTCTCTGTAAAATGTCAAGCGTACCCGTTTCTACACATGCTTTTGGATTTAAAAATTCAAATTAAAAAAAAATACATTAAATATCTGTATAGTAACACATTAACTACGTCAAACCTATAACATGCATCGACAATAATAGTTTAATTATACCTATATGTGCTTGTGTGTATAAGAATAAGAAAGCAAACATAAAAAAATCATATCTTTGTATCCATTGAAACAAAAAAAAAAAAAAAAAAAATCGTTCAAAATATTTGAAGCTGCTTTTCAGTAATAAACGACATGTAAATGTTAAAAATGTTCACTACTACAGGCAGTGGGTTTTACCGATTTCAAAAAGAAAAATGTTATGATTTATCTTTCTCTCTCTCCCCACTTTTTCAAAAGAAAACTAATGTAGATATCATTTTCTACGTGGTCAACTCATGACACGTGGCTTTTTTTGACTCTATTTATACGTATGTAAGATGTGTATGTATGGAAGTTATGTGGGGGGGGGGGTCATTTGTTTTGTTTCAAATCTAAGTTGTAAAAGTTTGGCACGACATTTTTAATATCATTAATTTAAGAAAAAATGCTTCCCATTTATATGACCCAATGTAACCGATTTTTAAAATTTTATTTTTTTATAACAGGGACATTATGAATGAATAAGTGTAATGGCATAGTTAGTGCTTTTTTAAGCAATAATGATTGTTTTTTATCACTAGAACCGCGGGAATTTCGATATACCTAGAACCGCGGAAGGGGTCATTTTGACCCCAGCTAGTAATTCAATGAAATAAGCGTAAACGCTTAGTTCAGCTAACTGAAATATTTTCAAAAAGAGTAATAATTAATGTTTCTTAGAATTCTAGTTTAATTATTTGTATTGAACAACAGTTGTCAACGGTTTTTTTATTACAATATCGTATTTTTAAAATTTTTATTACTTTGAGCATAAAAACGTAATCCAACAAAATATACATACATTTGTTATTTTAAATAGGAAAATAGAGTAAGTAGTTCAATATGTTAAGCTATGTTTAAAAACAGTAATAATAAGTTTTCTTAGTTAGTTATAGTTTAAAAAATAATCGACAGTTTACAGAATGAGTTGTGAATAAAACGTAAAAATATGCTTTGTATACTTTGCACAAATACGAACTTGGTACTTTGAACAGATATTTACAGTTTTATTTTTACAATTTGACTTTGGAATCTGTCTTGTTTGCATTTAATTTGTGGTTGTCTGTCGTGTCCATTTTTTGCGCCACACACTAGAGTTTGCTACCTATATTTATTAATTTATTTATTTTTAATGAGAAAGAGCAAAATTTTCTCTTAATTTTCCAATCAAGTCTTGAAGTGGTGCCTACTAGCGAATTTTTCAATTATAGTTTTACATAAAATCAAATAATAGATTGCCCCTCATCAAGATACAAAATATTACGTAAAAGCTGCTCCTATTTTATGTAAAAACGTAAAACGCTCATCATTCCATGAACTTAGTTTCTTAGCAATGCATTCTGGAAAAAAATATGATCTACATTCCTTTGGCCTCAAACTATGAAGGTGGAGGTTTTTTGCAAGAAATTTTTTAGGTATGTCAAAATTAATATGAAAATATTTATTTCCTCCAATGTTACTTATTAGAACTCCAGATCAGTGATTTACGGTGCGTGTGCTCTTACGTTATGTCTTTTCGCTTTACTTCAATGATATTTAGCAGCCGATAGGTTTCTTCTTCCGTGCATTTCCTTATGTACTTCAATATCAATTTCTTTACAATAAGAATAAAAACACGTACAGGACTGTTGTGGATAATACTGCGTTTAGTATTGGGTGTTGGCCCCCTTCTTCCTTCAAAAATCGTATCTTATGTTCCAATGTGAAAGAAGTTCAAAACTCTCTCCTCTTTGTCAAATTACTATTTTCTCACTTAAAATGGTATTGTTGATTTAATTTTAAAATTTCTATCCGTACGTGTATTTTTTCCCGAATCATTTTTTTTAAAGGTCAATATGTTTTCATAATTTCTGCGATGAGAAAGAACAGCGTTTACAAGGGCATCACCAGTAATCTTTACTTTCAACTTCTCAAAAGTAAAACAGTTTCATTATTACCATGACCTTCTAAATACTTAATCGATAATTGTTTTGAATATTTTATAGCTTCCTGGACAGTCTGATTACAGAAGTATTTCTTATATGCAGGATAAAATATTTCCCTTGTAATTTTTTTATCGCGTTCAAATTTAGCCTGAGTTTCAAACCAATCATAATGCTCAAAACTAACGGATCAAAATGCTTATGTTTCAGTCCAAAGGATTTGGCTAGGGACCCCCCCCCCCAACATTTCTAATTTTTCAAGGGGGGGGGGGATTGGGTGCGTGCTAAATACAAATTTTATCTAAAAACAACACCGAATTATATGTAAAAACATAAATTCTTCAAATTTGGGTTGGAGGGGCAATTGCCCCTCCCCCCAAACCCCTCTCCTTCTAAATTACTGCCTATGTATTCCATTTCAGAAATTCTTCGGTGAGGAAGAAATATGTTACAGTTGCTGACCAGAAAATGTACGTTTTTAGTCATTAGTGCTTCAATACTTCTCGAGGGTCATATTGACCCTCACCGCGGTTCTAGGTATAAGTGCTAATAACTAAAAAAATAGCTTCGCCAAAAATTTTTAAATCTGGAAAAATACTGTTCCCCTCAAATAATTAAAAGTCATAAAAGGAATTGTTTCTTCGATTCATACTTTTCGCGTGGTGGTAAATTGAAGTTCGCTTTGGGTCAAATTGACCCCTTCCGCGGTTCTAGTGTTAATCTCTCTTGACGAAAAAACTTGGTTTTTAGCCTACTTTCCCATTAAAAATAAAAGAAAGACGAAAAAAGTATGAAAAGTAGCTTAATGCATCTAAAAAAATATCGCCAAATCCAAAGAATATCGCCAAGTTAAAAAATATCGCCAAGTCAAAAAAAAAAAAAAATCGCCAAGTGAAAAAATAAAAAGGTAAAATGAATATCGAAAAATTAAAAATTTGAAAGTAGGGTATTGAGATGGGGAATTTGTGTGTCGGTCGGTCGGTCTGTCGGTCTGTCTGTCCCCCCCCCCCCTAATAACTTTTGAATGAACATTCCGATTTGAACAAACTTTTTTTTGTTGGAAAGTTCTCGGCGAGTACAGCTCATTCCCATATTTGATTTTTTGATTTGAACAATTTTTGGTTCAACTTTGAACCGTTCAAACAACCTGTCCCGCGATGCTAACTTTTGAGTGAACAGTCTGATTTGAACAATTTTTTTTTTGTTCGAAAGATCTTATCAAGGATACTTCATTCCCGTATTTATATTTCCGATTTGAACAATTTTTGGTTCAACATTGAACCGCTCAAGCAAGCTGTCACCCCTAATAACTTTTGAGTGAAAAGTCCGATTTAATTTTTTTTTTTTTTTTGTTCGAAGGATCTCAGCAAGAATACTTCATTACCATATTTAAATTTTCAATTTGAACATTTTTTCGTTCAACATTGAACCGTTCAAGCAACCTTTTCCCACCTAATAACTTCTGAGTGAACCATCCGAATGGAATAAACTTTTTTTTTGTTGGAAAGATCTCGGAGAGTTCATTCCCATATTTGATTTTTCGATTTGAACAATTTTTGGTTCAACTTTGAATGGTTCAACCAACCTGTCCCTCGATACTAACATTTTAGTGAACAGTCCGATTTGAACCATCTTTTTTTTGTTCGAAAGATCGTATCAAGAATACTTCATTCCCGTTTTTAGCCTACTTTCCCGTTAAAAATAAAAGAAAGACGAAAAAAGTATTAAAAGTAGCTTAATGCATCTAAAAAATATCGCCAAGTCCAAAAAATATCGCCAAGTTAAAAAAAATATCGCCAAGTCCAAAAAATATCGCCAAGTTAAAAAAATAAAGAGGTAAAATGAATATCGAAAAATTAAAAATTTGAAAGTAGGGTATTGAGATGGGGAATTTGTGTGTCGGTCTGTCGGTCGGTCTGTCGGTCGGTCTGTCCCCCCCTAATAACTTTTGAATGAACATTCCGATTTGGACGAACTTTTTTTTGTTGGAAAGATCTCGGCGAGTACAGCTCATTCCTATATTTGATTTTTTGATTTGAACAATTTTTGGTTCAAATTTGAGCCGTTCAAACAACCGGTCCCGCGATACTAACTTTTAAATGAACAGTCCGATTTGAACAAACTTTTTTTTGTTGGAAAGAACTTTTTAAGGATACTTCATTCCCGTATTTACATTTCCGATTTGAACAATTTTTCGTTCAACATTGAACCGCTCAAGCAAGCTGTCACCCCTAATAACTTTTGAGTAAACAGTTCGAAAAAAAATGACTGACTGTGCAGACGATTTTTTGTTTATTTATTCATTTGTTTTATTGAATTTATTATTATTATTATTATTATTATTTTTGGCAGACGATTTTTTTTGTAACAAAAATGTTTCATTCACGAGGGCATTTTATTCTTTATTTATATTTAACAACTGGCAACGGATTAAAAGTGAAATTCGAGACATTTTATCAACGGACGAGTTTTTTTTTTTTTTTTTTTCTTTCTTTGATAAAGTGTGTTTTGATGTACTTTGTACTTTTAATTTTTTTTTTGAAAACAATTGAGGAATTTTTCTACGGAAGAACTGTAACAGTTACATTCTTTAAAAGGTGCGACAAAACTTTATTTATTCATTTATTTACTTTTTATGTGTCTATTTCATCTGATGAGAGGGGTATATTTTGCTTTTAGAAATCAGCTTCAAGTGCTAAAAAGGTATGTTTGACATAATTTTTAGTCTTAGATAATCAAGAGAATAATGATCAGATGCTAGAATGCCGATGTCGATGTACGGGAAAGTAGGCTCGTTTAGTTCTTGACAGAACTTCTTGTTAAATTTCCGATTTGAACAATTTTTCGTTCAACATTGAACCGTTCAAACAAGCTCCCACCCCTAATAACTTTTGAGTGAACAGTCCAATTTAAATAAACTTTTTTTTTGTTCGAAAGATCTCGGCAAGGATACTTCATTACCGTATTTAAATTTTCAATTTCAACATTTTTTCGTTTAACATTGCACCGTTCAAATAACCTTTCCCCACCCAATAACTTTTAAGTGAACCGTCCGAATTGAATAAACTTTTCTTTGTTCGAAAGATCTTGGAGAGACTCATTCCCATATTTCACTTTTCAATTTGAACCATTTTTCGTTCAATGACGAACCGTTCAGAAAATTTTTTAACATGAGCGCCTACGGGGAAATTTAAATTGAATGTTGATTCTGAACTTAAAGGCAGATTTCCTTCAAACTAACTTTGTAAGAAAATGGTTTTGATAAATAATGTATTGTAAAGTACTTTTCTGAATAGTCTTCTGTGAGGACTCTGATTCCGACTCTGACTCCGCAAACACGGCGGAAATGCAGGCTCAGAAAAAATGACTGACTGGGCAGACGATTTTTTGTTTATTTATTTAATTGTTTTGTTTAATTTATTATTATTATTATTATTGTTTTTTTTTTTTTTTTTTTTTGGCAGACGAATATTTTGTCAACAAAAATTTTTCATTCACAGAGAGCATTTTATTCTTTATTTATATTTATCAACTGGCAACGGATTAAAAATGAAATTCGAGACATTTTATTAACGAACGATATTTTTTCTTTCTTTGATAAAATGTGTTTTGATGTTCTTTGTTCTTTTATTTATTTATTTATTTTTCTTTTGAAAACGATTGTGAAATTTTTCTACGGAAGAACTATGACAGTTATACATTCTTTAAATGGTGCGACAAAACTTTATTCACTCGTTTATTTACTTTTTACGTGTCTATTTCATCTGATGAAAGGGGTATATTTTGCTTTTAGAAATCAGCTTTAAGTGCTATAAAGGTATGTTTGACATAATTTTCAGTTTCAGATAATTAATAGAATATTGATCAGATGCTAGAATGCCGATATCGATGTACGGGAAAGTAGGCTCGTTTAGTTCTTGACATAACTTCTTGTTGAGATTGCTATTACGACGAGAACAACTCTAGCTTGCTGTTAATAACTTTAAAAGAGATTGATTTTTGTCTCAGTGGTTACAAATCCTCTGCTGCCTGCTTTTTTTTAGGTCTCAACTTATGCAGATATTTTTTTTTCGTGTGCGTAAAATCATTGTTTTTTTTTGAAGAGCAATACACACAAACACACAGGGGTTAATATAGACTAACATTTTAGGGGGTCATGCAGACGTGTTTAGAGTTTAAAGCATGAAAAATTTCTTGCTTGGGTGTTATAAAAAAACACTAAGTGGGTCAGAAATAAGGCACCTAATGACCCCATGAAATTCCTATAGTTCCGCCCCTGCACACACCCACAAATTTTAGTATATTAGCCTCCTAGAGACTTCCCTCTGATTACCTTGGATTTACAGGTTTGGAATGGGTGTTTGAAGTAAACAAACCACTAAACATTGGCACGCGCACACACACATACACATATAAGCAATGAGTATTTTTTAGGTAATTGCTAAAATTGTTTGGTTTTTAACATTTTAAATGAAACGTAATTTTTTATTTATATTCACCAAGTCACCCAAAACTGTCCATTAAAAAGTATTTTCGTAAATAAATAACTGGAAAAAAAAGCAATTGCTTTTAGGCAGAAAGACAAAGCTTTCAAGAAGCATATTTCTGATAAAAACAACAGATTGCTTGAGAAGAATCAATATTTTCAGTTCACTTTTGACCAATAGTTTAGCAAAACTTCTGTAAAGATTTCCTTGGGTAACACATTTCGAGGAAAATTGTTTTCAAAGTAGTTTTTTTTAGAAAACCGATGTTTGAAAACACTTTATTTTTTAGCTGATAAATTTGACTTGTCTTTTGCTGAGATAATCACACATATTACATTTGAAATAATATTGTTTTTTTTTTAACCTAAACCTACTATTTTCTCTGAAATGTGCAATTGCAATATGTGTCGCGAATAAATATTGTACAATTCATTTTACACCACTGTTGCCTTTTTATTAGTTTGATCATGCCTATTTCGATCAAATTCAATCTAAAGTTTTAAAGAGCACTTCGCTAAATAGTTTTTTTTTTTTTTTTCATATATTGCATTTGGTCTAAACTTTTGCGTCGCACTATATATTTTACGTAGCCAACAGCTGACCTAAAACAAAACCTAAAGCTATATTTGTTTAGTACCAAATTAACGTAAATTAATACTGTTTGCTACGAGGCGCGTTCAAAAAGTAAGGGCCGTTTGGTCACATAAAAAAATATACTCGTAAGAAAAAAAAATGTCATATTTAGTTAGGTAAAAATTTACTTTAATTCTCTACATAATCGCCGTTCACTTCTAAGCATTTTTTGTACCGCTGCATCATCTTCTTTAACCCCTCTGCGTAGAAATTTGCCGCCTGAGAGTTGAACCAGTTGACAAGCGTTTTTGAATCCCTCTTTGGTTTCAAAAGTTTGTCTACCTAGCCGCTGTTTAAAATGTAAGAGGAAGTAGTGGCTAGATGCAAGATCGAGACTGTACGGTGGGTGGTCAAAAAGTTCTCTACGAAAATCTCAAATTTTCTCCTTGGTTTTGGCAGCAGTATGAGGATGCGCGTTATCGGGGAGGAAGATCATGCCTGATGACAATTTCCCACGGTTTTGTATATCAAGCCTTAATTTGTCGCCGAATCACAGAATGCAATTCACAGTTGGCGGGATCAACGATTTTCGTGGCCATTGTTCTTTGCATTCACGGACAACAATACGACTTCAGGAATGAAATAAATGACGCTGTAGCTTCACAATGAGTCAGTAAATGGCCCAGCAGTAGTAAAACTGTGCTTCGAAGAGCCATTATTTGAATACAAGCAAACGACCCTTACTTTTTGAACGCGCCTCGTACATTAATGTAAAACATGAAAATGCTTCTTTGAATAAATTGCTTTTAAATATCTAATTGATAAAAATCTTGAACATTAGAAGCAAATTTCAATCTTTGCTAGTTATTTCTTAAAGCTTGGGAGTTGCGTTATTGTGTCTTTCTCAGAACCAAAGATACAAATGCCTTGTTTATTACACCATTATGAAATACATTGAATTTATTAAAAAATAGTTTAGACACATTTTAATCCACCATTTTACCTAGAAAAGACAACATTTTTTTCATCATAAAAACGAAATGTTTCAAAATTTAATTTTACCTGGATTTGTGAAGCTTTACATTTTGTACATGGAAAAGTGAAAAAATCTTCTTTTTAAAACAACATTAATATTTTCCCCTTCTTTTCCTCTTTTTTCTGACAGGCGTTGTCAAAAACATGTGACACTTTTTAGTGGTTTTTGCTCACGTACCTTTTTAAAAAATATATCAGCGATACATCTGGACAAAATAATTTATCAACTTTTGTAATATTTACGAATATTGTTTGCATAAAGGAAAAGCACGATGTAACATATTGTAACTATGAAGTACATTTTAGTCATCTATTAAGAAAACAGAACATCAAATATGCAACTAGCTACTTTTTGCATTATGGCATAAATACAACTGTTAATTTAATCATATACGTCGTGGGGGGGGGGGGCTGCAGTACTCGGGTTTTACTACCTACATGAGATTTAGAGATAAATGCAGCCACTATTTTCAAAATAAAACATATTTTGCCAAATTTTTGTCCTTTAAATAACTGGGGATTGAAAAAAAAAGTGCTCATCAAAACAAAAAAGAACAACAGATAAGATATAATTTATAAACGAAATAATTTGAATTTTTTAGTATTATATAGTATATTGTACGCAATTACCGAGAACGGGGCCAATCGTTAAACATCCCATTTAAATCTGCAACAAATTTGCGAAATAATCTGCAGTGCAATAGTCAATTTATTCTTCTGTTATTCTACTCGGTACTGTGGTTAACAGTCATGTGGGGTTTAAACTTGCAAAACACTTTTTCATTGATAACCTTACCGATTTCATTAAAACTAAGGGGGCACTTAACCAACTTTATTCAGGTAGGTGATTTGATTGATTTATACTTTGGAATCGAATTTCTGATTTTCTGTATTTTGTTAGAAATAATTACTGTTTTATCTGAGAAATTATCTGATTAATATTAGAATGAAATTTAAAATTCCAGCTGTGTTTATAAAACTTGGAAAACAAACGTCCTGTTTTTTTTTTCTCTCCAGACTTGGTATTTTTTTTTTGGATGTGTTGCATTTAAAAATACATGCATAGCAATTATCATATTTTACACAAGGAATAAAATTAAACAATGCATATATGTGTTATTATAACTTAACAAGTAAAAATTTCAATTCATTATACTCATAATCATACGAAACGCAACAACTTTTAAATCATTTATCTATTAACGTGTATCGAAGAAGTGAAAGCTTAAAATCCTTAATATACCATCAATTAATTCAAATGTTATTTTCGAGTTTCTGCGTTGTAGTACATTGAAAATAAGACTCTCAACAAACTCACATCATCAACAAAATTAAAAGAAAATCAACATAGTAATTCGTTCTAATAATTAAACCTAATACACCTAATAAACCTAATACACCTAAAAGTGTTAGTCATAAATCGCTTGCACTAAAAAGTAAAGCTAAATATAAATTTCCTTAAGTATGGTGTCCAAGTTTCATTAAAATAGTACGTTAAAATTCCAGATATATATTTTAGTTTCTTGAAAAATTTCATCCGAGGATTAAATTTTCCAAAAAAAAAAGTAGTTTCTTTTTCTATTGGTGACTCACTGAGTTATTGATCAGAAAGAAGTTGAGATTTATTAGAAAGTTGAGAAGTAAGATGAAAAAACGAAAATATTATATTTCCGATCGTTACTAATGATTCTCGGATGTCATTAAGCATGTGATTAAATATTTCCGGGAATACAAATAAAAACTGAAACTCAGTTTTAACTATGAAAAACTAAACTTTTTTCATTAAGTAAAATCTATTCATAAACGGCAAGAAAGAAGAACACAGTTCTGTAATGATATTCCGTATACGAAGCTTTTCTACAGCTTATTAAAGTAAGTTTTTAATATGCCAAAATACTTTTGTTGCAATATTAGCATGGTCTGTTTTTACGTGTCATGTTTTTGGGCGTTGCTTTCATTAAATCTAAGTCATCAAATTATAAATATTGTTATAAAATATTTTTTTCCCTTTTACTTAGTTCTGAACTTAAATCGGACAATTAGAATAGCTTCAAGTTTTATCCACTAGTAATTTTTGTGAAAAAGCTAAAAACTGTGTACAAAAAATGTATTTTATTAAGTCTTTCTTTTTTTCTAAATTTGCTTTAGGTTTAATGAATGAAAATTTAGAAAATAAAGGAATAAAGATTATCTTTTTTGACTCTCCCTAATCTACTGTTTAACATCTCGACTAAGTATTTAACGTAATTTTTTAACTCAGTTATTATTATGATTTTTTTTTAAATTTCCTTGTGTTTTACTTAGATAGATCGTTTGGTTATTTAGCTATCAAGTTTTAAAAGGCTACAGTAGATATAGTAGATCCAAGATCCTCCTACATTAAAATATCTCTTATACATTAACCCCTGCAGGGTATACGCCTAAAATGTCGCGGGCCAAAATGTCGCTGGTCAAAATGTCGCCGGTCAAAAATGTCGCGTGTCCAAAATGTCGCCGGTCAAAAATGTCGCGTGTTCAAAATGTCGCAGGTCCAAAATGTCGTCGGTCAAAAATGTCGCGGGCCAAAATGTCGCCAGTTCAAATGTCGTCATACAAAAATGTAGAAGGTCTTATATTGTAACAGTTAGTATCAAAAATTAAAATATATCAAAAGGCTTTTTTACACCGAATTAGCAAAAAATTGCTAATTGCTGTTGATGAACGTGTGCGTTATAGTATGGACTAAAATTTTTGAAAATACTAAAAAAAATTTACCCTTTCGGCTTGTAACTGTTTCGAGCGCTTTCCAAGAAACAAATAGTTTTCAAACAAGCCTACGTTATTTATTTACAATAGCTTATTTCACCGTAACTCGCTATCTACCAACTTAAAAACGAATAGATTAGCAGCCCAAGCCAAGTTTAATTGATATCGAAAGGAAAATTTGTGTGTTAAAAAAGAAGTTGAAGAACAGTGAAATGAATAAGACAGATGTACAATGTTTGAAACTTGGTTTCTGTTAAAATTTCTTACATGATCGAAAGCAAGTCTATATTATTTAAATAATAGAGGTCTTTTTATTTTCTTCTTCATAAAATGTGTAAAAGAAAGTATTGGATCAGTGAAAAATTGTCAATTTGGAAGAATTTACACTTTCTGACGTGTGCTGAATTCAATTTTATCGTTTATTTTTTTAAGGGAAAATGTGTAAGTGTGTATCTGCTTGACCCATTTTTTGGGGGCGACTCTACCACAAAACTTAGTGCGTGAATTAGAATGAAATTTGGTACATACATGTACCAACCAATATGTGATTCAGTGCGGATTGGTTTTTGCCGCTAGTTCTTCCAAGTTTTTACATGCAAGAATGTAATGGAACGTTTTCAGCATAGCGAGATTAATGTCTGAAGAAGGTTCAGACGAAATAAAATAAAAATTGGCCCATAGGAAGCCTTCAGAAGATACGCCACATCATCGAGGAAGCAGAGCAATTGAACTTTTTATTTTTCATTATTTGTGAGTGATGTACGTATATCAAGAAGTAATGCAAGTATTCAAACAAAATTTTGTTTGTAGAATGGTCTTAAAGGGAGAGATGCTTATTCATTTCTGGCGTTAATCAGCTCAGACATGGTTCTGTACCTTCGTTACAATCAGTATTTAAATGTGGAGTTGAATATAATACCATTTTTTCTCTTGACATTTCACCCCCCCCCCCTTCCACCACTCAGTTGTTACAAAGAAAGCAATAATTTCATGAACTAATTTGATTTCAAACGTCCCCAAACAACTCTTAAAGAAAATGTTCTATAAGAAAATTGCCGGCTACGCGGTGATTAAACGGTATTCCGTTTTTGCAAAAAAAAGCCTTTACAGCAAATTTAATTGTTTAATTTCTTTGTGTGAAAAAAAAAAAGAAATAATCCTAAATATAGTTTTAAAAAACTAAAAAATACGCTTTTAGAGTAAATCTAATTCAAAAGAAGATTTTGAAAACTGTTGAATATCCGCTAAGTTTACATGCACTTATAATATGCATTTTGTGGACGATCGATGCCTAACTCAGAATTCATGTCAAATGCACTTATTTATACATCAACATGCAATATAGTTTAGCCTTTAGTAATAATTATGGTATTAAACATATTACTTTTATACGTTTGTAAAGAACGTGAATTTTATTTTTGACTCAGAGTTACATACATACAAACGAACAAACGAAAAAACCTACATGTGAAACTAGTAAAAGCGTATTAAAAAACGAAGAAATTTAGCGTCCCTGGGCCCTAAGTACAGCCCTGAAAAAACTATGGCATTATTTTGGTACTGAAATAATTTAAGCTTTAGAAGAAAACAATTTAGTTACATTTTCGTTAATAACTTAAGCTAATTTTCTAAACTGCTACGTTTAAAAAAAGTTACTAAACAGGTGTATTTATCATATTGTGACAAGCTTATTAGTAAAATTGAGCTACATAATTAAGCTGCATTGAATTTGTGAATTACTGGAAACATTAAATCTGTACTATACACTTAGCGTCATTTTGGAACGGATATATTTTGGACCGGCGTTATTTTGGACCGGCGACATTTTAGACGGGCGACATTTTTGATCGGCGACATGTTGGCCCGGCGACATTTTCGACCGGCGACATTTTTGACCGGCGACATTCTGTCCCGGCGACATTTTTGACCGGCGACATTTTGACCACGCGACATTTTGGCCCGCGACATTTTGGGCAGGCGACATTTTGGACCGGCGACATTTTGGCCCGCGGCATTTCGAGTCGGCGACATTTTGGACCGGCGACATTTTGGCCCGCGACATTTTGGCTCGGCGACATTTTGGCCGCGACATTTTGGCCCGCGACATTTCGGCCGTGACATTTTGACCCCAAACCACCCCTGCAGACCTGGTGTCCGTTATACCGAGCATACGCTTTGAACAGCTGCTAATTTTTAATACTTGACTAAATTACTTGATTTCTTTGTCGTTTACTCTTGACATTCTGCATATTATCATCTGTACAAATTCCTCGTTTCGGGATTAGCAGCATTCCAAAATATGGATTGAAAGATTAGATTTGACTCTTTTTACTTCCTTTAACGTAGTAAAGGAAGTATTGTGACCGCGAAAAGAAAAATCACTCAAATTTGAGTCTAAATTTTGATTTTGCTCACCCCGAATGAATGTTCAGTAGTTTTTTCGACCTCTCAGCACGTGCATATGTACTTACCAACATATAAGCAGCCGAAAAATCCTTTTGAACCACCCCCGAGTTAATTACGACGAGTTTTCTCGTGACGTCTGTATGTACGTATTTGCTTATGTGTGTCGCATAACTCAAAAACTATATGCCGTAGAAGCTTCTAGCTTGGTATGTAGGCTCTGAGGATGGTTTAGTTGTGCACCTCCCCTTGTGGTTGCATTCGAATGTTCTCAAGGGGGTGTTTTTCCTTTTTTGGGGTAAATCAATGTTAATTTCAATGCAGACTCAAATGATATGAATTGGCGCGACCACTTGGCGATATGTCCCCAAGCTTTTGGTCGCCAAATGTTTAACGCCAATTTGGCGACATATCGCCAAGTTGGCGACAAATTTGGCGAAAAAAATATTTTTTGAATTTGGATTCAACTTAGCGCAATTCGTGATATTTTGAAAAAAATTCACTGAATGATATTAAAATCAGCAATATTTAGAAAAATTAACCATTGTAAAATATTTTTTGCATTGTTTCGTGGCAGATTAGGGGAGTAAATTTGAATTGTTACCTTGCTCACTCCAAGCACTTTTTTAACACTTAAGGCAACTACTAAGAAATTTACACGTAAAAGGAAGTAGTGTGGGGTCCATACCAGATTTTTTTTTTCAACTACACTCTTAAAAATCTCAGCGTAAGATTACTGCCAAAGACCGACAAAAAAGGGTCCGGTCAATGGTCGTTAAAATAATATTCTGCCCGTAAACTCTTATGGCCGTCAAAATAATATGCTTGCCCGTTATTTTTTCTACCGTAAAATAACGGGCGGTTGCCATTAATTCACAATATGCCCGTAAAAGTTACATTAATTTTTTACGAGCAGACACCATTAATTTACATTATGCCCGTAAAAGTTATAATATTTTTTACGAGCAGTCACCGTTAATTTTAAAAAATATATAATCTCTTATTTATCATTTTAAATGCCAATATTCTGCTTTGTTACTGTTTGGAGAATATTTTACGATCAAGTTTGTGTGATGTTTCGTAATTTTTCTTGCTGAAATATTAATTTCAAAATATATGTCTGGAAAATTTGACGCGTCATAACTCTTTTAACTTTTTACTTACTTACAAGCTAGAAATTTTTTGTTTGTAAGATGCTCGAAGCCGTTTCATTCCTTTATCTACAATACGAAAACATTTTTGGTTAACTATTTCATAATTCCGACTGAAGGGGTTAATGGGTAAATGTAGAATTAAGTCTAGTAAAACCAATGTAAGAAGATTATAATTAGCTGTTTCAAAATGAAACGAACACCTAAAAAATTGTAGAATTGTGACTTTTGTTTCTTGAGTATCATGAAAATATAGCAAACACCACAGCACACTATTAAAATTACCTTTAAAATTTAAAGAATGAATTCAAGTTTTAAAATGTCTTGAACTCATATTATGTGCGCTTGTTTGTAAAATGCATACCTTTCTATTGGAAAGTGGGAAAAAAGATTAACTTTGGTACTGCCAAAAAACACAAATACCGTAAAATGGGGTGTATAGGAACAGCAGGGTCAATCGGAACAAAACGTCCCGACCGTACAAAGAAATTCTTCATAAATATACTATTGGGTATTTTTCGCCATTGATTTTTTTTTTTTTTTAGTAGGGTAAGATCATAGGATGTAGGAAAAAACTACTTTTGTCAATCTGGCAACGCTACCGGCTTATAAGGACTCACGTGGAATAAACTCACGTGGAATGCTAGAAAACATCACGTTTTTATAGACTGCAAAACTTCATATGAAAGAACAGACCTTCTTATAATTTAAACCTAAGCGTGGTATGTTTCAATTATGCATGTATCTGAACAACATAATACCACATTAGAATTACTTTTTTAAAAAAATTGTGTCGTAAAAATGAAGAATTCTGAAAAATGCAATAGGAAAAAAAATGCGGGGTGTATCGGAACACTTGGTTCTGTCGTTCCAATTCAAACTTATTTAAAGGAAACTGTTTGAAAAATCAAGATTGTAACCCAATTTTTTCTACTCAAGACAAGGACAAGGATTTATTACTGTTTATCTCTTCTCGTGAGCAACTATATCTTAGAATGACAAAGTTGCAGATTTAAAAAGATTTTTGCCCCAGGAGACTTATTTTTACCTAAACTACACGGGGGAAAGTATACAGACTTTATGTAGCAAAAGTCCAGCACACAGACAGTTATGAATAAATGGGAAAATCTTACAAGACAATCCCCAAAACCCAGAGATTTTAAGAAACTAAAGAAAACGCAGCGTTCATTCCAGAAGATGTTATGAAAAAACGTAAGCCAAGCCACAACAGCTGCTTTTAAGGACAAGTACATATTTGTGGACGATATGAGTGACTTCAATTTATGTTACAGCTTTGTATTTCAATTCAAAAGCATTTCTTAAAATTAATTTTAATGTTTCACAAGTTTAAAATCATTTTAAATTTTGACAAATCATAAACGTTTTCTGGTGCAGAAAATAGAATTTTATTTGACAATAATTATTTGTTCTTATTCTTACTCATCAATATTACTCATGTTTGTGAGATAGATTACAGGTTAAATTGAAAAAAAAATAAAAATTTTAACATGTGTTCCGATTGACCCCTATCAGCGGGGTGATTCGGAACACCCCTAAATTCCTATATATTTTAATAATAACTGTTCGAAATGTTTTGTCTTTGCTTGGAATATCAAAAGCAAAGCAAGACCGAGGTTTTTACCCAAAAAATCAAATTAAAAAATAAACTTTTAACCACTTTTTTTACAATTAAAGCTGAAAAGTGCTCCGATTCACCCCATTTTACGGTACTCCTTAATTAGGAAACCCAGTGAATACGTTAAAATATGAAACAATATACAACAAATATTTACTTTTGGTATGAAACGAAAAAACAAGATCAGCAACCAACCTTAAAACTCAAATAAAATCTTTTAAGCATTATACCACCAAATGCTACAAAAATCTCTATAGACTATCATAAGAGATATTGCATAATTCAAGTATATACTGTAATTCTTTCCACAAAGTATTGAATTTTTCGTTGAACAAAGTTCAGGAAAATAAAGGATAAAATAAACCAGCGAACTTGCATCGCCTCTAGTTCTTATTGCGTACATTCTTCCTCACATGGTTCCCGGTTGTTGCTGGAACGGGAAGAAATGATATGTATTTTAAACTAAATCAATATTTCCGCTTTCTCTAACGTCACAATTTGGAGAAACGTCCAAAAGAATGATATAAAAATGGTCACACGGGACGAAATCGTGAAATATCTTATCTAACCAGTTATTTCTTGAAAAAGAAAGTAAGAAAAAAACTTTTACGATATAATGGTATCGAATAGCTAAGAAATACAAAACTGCTCGCTCGCTAGAAAGCTACTCATAAAATTCGGACATGAAATCGGGAAATAGTCCCAGAGGCTCTTTATGGCAAAATGCTCTTTTACTGAAGTATATCAATGAATCGTT
This sequence comes from Uloborus plumipes, assembly GCA_038373865.1. NCBI lineage: Eukaryota > Metazoa > Arthropoda > Arachnida > Araneae > Uloboridae > Uloborus > Uloborus plumipes. The sequence goes on along the minus strand of JAXGGA010003252.1, from coordinate 10,596 downwards.
CCATGCCAGTAAACTGAAACTATATCTGAGTGTTTCACCGATAGATAAAATTCCTGAGCTCGCAAACATTTTTAAAATTTCATAGTTTTTATTTTTGTAGCTATTTCATTAAAGTGCTTTTTCGGTATTATTGTATTTATTAGACGAGAAGTATATCTTTAGACTTTGAAAAAAGAAAACCACACGTACACCCACACTTGCAATTACATTTAACTTACAGTGTTTAAGGTACAGGAGGCCATGTTACGGAAAAACAAGTTGATAAAATGATTGCGTGCGATGGTTTTATGATGATCCCATAGTTCTTTTTGCAGGAAAAAAATGCGTTTGTAGGTACGAACACACAAACACACATCAAAAAATTATTTTTAATAACTGACATCGTATAGTTCAACCCGTGAAATTTACGTAAAACAAAAAACTTAGTATTGAAATGTCTGACTCTCCTCGCGTTTCTTCCTTCCGACGAATGCCTATTTTTCAGTTTCAAATAAAAGTCTGAATTTGTGCTGATTGCAGGTATCATCTAAAAGCTAGTGAAATGGGACAGTGTTTGGTAGATTTGAAAGATTTTAGCCCAAACAAGTGTTTTTGAAAATGTCGATTAAAAACTTTACAGCCATTTCAATTTTGAGTGTTTTCAATGTTTTAAAGCTTAAAGTTCGATGTGAAGTGCAACTGTCTTGATGCATAAAATTTAATTTTGTTAGATTTACTACTTTATTTCTAACTAGCGGTACCCGCACGGCTTTGCCCGTGGTATAAAATTAAAAGTTTATTTGTAAAATAACTGATATATCAGAAAAAATGCTCTATTTTAGTTTTATTCAACTATAATTCCTTCAAAGTGATATAAAGATCTGATATGGACCCCACACTACTTAATTTTACGTGTAAATTTCTTAGTAGATGCCTTAAGTGCTAAAATAGTGCTTGGAGTGAGCAAGATAACAATTCAAACATTTGTAGCCCTAGTTTGCTACGAAACAATGCAAAAAAAAATATTTTACAATGATTAATCTCCTAAAGATCGTCGTTTTTAACATCATTCAGTGGATTTTTCGCAAAATATCGCCAACAGCGCCAAATTGAACCTAAATAAAAAAAAAAAAATTTCGCCAATTTGGCGTCAAATATTTGGCGATCAAAAGCTTGGCGATATATCGCCAAGTGGTCGCGCCAATTCATATCACTTTTGTTAACCAATTCATATCACCTTGCATTGAAAACACTGATTTACCCGATAAATGGGGTAAAACACCCCCTTAGAACATTCGAATGCAACCCCAAGAGAGATGGACAAAAATAAGCCAAAAGAGAAAATAAGAACAATTTTGTTGATAACAGAAACTAACAGAAATCTTACCAAAGTTTAAAAGAAGAAGAAAGTTTTCTTTCCTAGCTTAAAAAACAAAACAATACATTTTCCGAAATGAAACACTTTAAAAAAACGATGCAATATCGAAATTGATACGATATTTCGTTAATCTGTGCTTTAGGTACCCTTTTCTCGCTAAATGAACGACAGGCGCGCCAAACGTGGTAACCCTAGCTATTTTGCGTAGTTGAGTTTTTGAAAACGCGCCAAGCAGACCCTGCTTGGCGCGTATTCAAAAAGTCAACTACGCAAAATAGCTAGGGTGCATCCAAACATTGCATCCGTACGTCAAAAGGTTGCTTGAGAAGAGCAATTCAATCGCTTTATCCATTTGAAGTTTAGCTGTTTTTTTTTGATGAAATGTAATAATTTTTGAATGTTTTATGTTTAAATTGGTATAGTTTCATACTTAAGTAAGTTGGATTTTAATTTAAGTGATGATTTAGTTAATTAATTGTCAAATTAATAGATTTGATTAATTTAATGTGATCTAGTGTACTCCTCAGAGTACAGGTGGGGAGTATATGCAAAAACTTTTTAAGTTTAAGTTAAGTTATTTAAATTGGCAACAGTATTAGCCTTTGATTTAAGTATACATACTTTGGAGAGTGTGTGATAAGTGTTATGTTACTTATTCTTCATTTTGTTAGTTTCAGTTGTTTGATTTCTTACATTTATGTTAGTTAGTTTTCTTGTGTTAAATTTAATAAATGAGTTAGAATTTTAATCAGTGTTGAATGTTGTTCTTACCGCGTGGCAGTTGAAAGTAGGTTTTGCGATATCTTTTGGTGCGAAGATGCATCCAATGCATCTTCACCGGGAAAAAGACAGGGTTGCCAGAGAATTGGAACAAAAAAATAATACTCCTCCTCTAAAAAAAATATTACAAAATACTACTGTTTCCAAACGTTGCCAAAATCAATGTTGCTGAAATGCGAAATCTATGAAAATGAAAAAAAAAAAAAAAAATCCGCCAAATCTTTTAATTAAGTCATTAGTACATTGAAAACAGGGTTGCCAGAAAAATACTACGCTCCTTATTTGGGCCGAAAAAATACTACCGTAGAATCAAAAATACTACGTCTGGCAACCCTGGAAAAAAAACGAAACAAAAATAAGTATGAACACGTGACCATAGTAACAACATGAAAAGTTGATTTCCGTTGATTAAAAAATTCGTTTCATCTCTCTTTTCAAACAAATTTTATTATCGAGCTGAACCATTTTAGAATCGTTTGGCTTGCTTTACTGAAGGTAAGCCTTGAATTTCGGGATTCTAAAAACAATTCTTACAGCTCTCCTGATGATCGTAGAAACTTCGAAAAAACTTCATTTTGTGCAGAAAATTTCAAACTTTCGAATGACACAAGACTTGAAAATGTGTGTGGAATATTTCTTCAATATTTTATCGAATTTCCGCTAAGAATTCGAATAGAAAAAGAACGAAATGGAATAATCGAAAAATCGCTTCGAGGTGCAAAACTACATGCTACAAACTAATTTTGCGCCAAGTGGCATGAAAATCGACCGAACGGTTTTGGCGCTACGCGCGTAACAGACAGAAAGAAAGACAGACAAACCTTCAGCTTTATTATTAGTAGAGATAGAGATAGAGAATATGTACTCCCTTTATGTGTAGGTGACACAGAAATCCGTCCTTTTTTTCCAGAATTTTGCTTTTTGATTAATTTTCCTTATATCCACCATAACTCAGTTACGAATTAGAATAAGATATGGTAGTGGGTGGTTCTATGCTCCACTTGGACTCATCTAACCCCTTGAGCTTTCGTATGACACAGTAGGTTAAATTCAACCTATATACACTGCTCGACATTGAGAATGCAACACCAAGAAGGAGTGGTCAGAAATTGATGAAATTTGGTAAGAAGACAGAGACAGCATGGAACAATAAGGGATATTTATTTCAAAATAAATAAGCAAAATTTAGAGCGAGGACGGCTTCGGCTCAGTAAGAAGTAGGACCACCGCGAACAGCGATGCACGAAGAAACACGTCTAGGCATGGAGTCAATAAGCCTGCGGATGGTGTCCTGAGGGATGGCACTCCATTCCCTTTCAACCATTTGCCACAGTTCGTCCTCTGAACGAGGCAGTGACAGGTTCTGCAAACGGCGTCCAATCACGTCCCACACATGTTCGATTGGTGACAAGTCAGGAGAGTATGGTGGCCAGGAAAGCATCCGTACACCTCGTAGAGCTTGTTGGCTGATTCGAGCACTGCGAGGCCGGGCGTTATCCTGTTGAAAAATTGCATTTGGCAGACCCTGAAGGTAGGAGATTGCCACCGGCCGCAGTACATTATCTACATATCGTTGGGCCGTCATAGTGCCCCGAATACGAACTAGAGGTGATACGGAATTGTATGCAATAGCGCCCCAAACCATTATGCCACGTTGTCGCGCTGTGGGGCGTTCCACAGTTACTGCCGGATTCGATCTTTCTCCACGTCGACGCCACACACGTATGCGATGACTATCGCTGGACAAACAGAAGCGGGATTCATCTGAGAGCACTACGGTTTGCCATTCTGCCATCCACGTTGCTCTGGTCCGGCACCATTCCAAACGTTGGAGTCTGTGCTGTGAGGTCAATGGCAGTCTTCTTAGCGGGCGCCGTGATTGCAGGCCACGTACAACCAGTCAACGGGAAATGGTTCTGGTCGACACAGGAACATCCAGGGTACCTTGCACGTGCTGCAGAATCGACGTACAAGTGACTTGCTGGTCCGCCACAGCTTGTCGGTGAATCCGTCGATCCAAGCAGTCTGACGTCACTCGTGCTGGCCTGCACCCCTCAATGTGGCTACATTTCCTCTTTCCAACCATCTCCGACACAGCCGATGCACAGTAGGGTGGAGCGAAAAAAATGAATTTTTGATTTTCGTAAACGGGTACCTTTCATTTACTGTAAATGAGGATAAGTATCAATTCTGTGTAATATTTCACTTTTGCGACGTAATCTTTAGTCTGCGCATTTGGCCTAAAGTTTTGAAATTTTTGATTTTTTTTAGATTTTTCAATTTTTTTTTTTAAATATTGCAAATGATAAAACTGGTGACGGGTGGTTATTAAATGGAAGAAAAAGGTTTGAAATATACAAGAAATTTTTCAAAACCATTTTAGATTATGATTTCAGTCTGCGCATTAAGCCCAAAGTTCATCAAATTTTCAGAAATTTCCGATATTTTCAATATTGAGCAGAAACTTTATAATTCAATATTTCCTCTCAATATTTACTTAAAGTGCCTTCAAAACATTTACTCTATCAATTTGTTGTTTTTTTGAACTACTCAACTCCTTGCTTGCTCATTGAAATTACCCAGGACTCACCACGAGGAAGTGGCCGCACTTTGGGTGCCACCCGAGCTCCCCTTGCTTCCAATCAATGAGAGCACACATTTACATTTCTTAGACAAGTCAGAAACAATAAATTGTTTCTTTGAGTAGAATATTGTTTGCATTGGTTTTGATGGATGCACTACAAAGACAGGAAAATACAAAGGTGTAATACGGAAACTAGAAGAAAAACTTGGTAGACCTCTGTAATGGGACATTTGCCAATTACATTTGAATGAACTTAATTTGCTGCATTTTTTGCAAAAGCTAGATGGACCTACCAGTGGACCAAAGTGATTTTTGGGCCTGTTGGACGAAGCTAAATAACATGTTATATTTTCAAATCAGTTCAATATGAACCTATAGAATTTGTCATTGATCAGATTGATTTTTACAATAAAAATGATTCAAGTACTAAGCAACAGTAACTTCATGAAATGAGAAAGGTAATTTTGACTGGAAAAATATCCAAAAAAATATGAAACAGAAGACCAAGAAAGCTTTCCCAAGCCAGATGTTGACTACAGTTAACATAATCTTTAGACTATTATTTTTAAAAGAGTTCATAACTTTCGCGGTGAAAGTGTCCTTGCTCTTTTAGAATTTAGTGCAGACGGTACTAATTTAGCTATGAATTTGTGTGAGATTATAAAGATTATCTCTCCTAGAAAAGGCAGAAAATTGTATTCACATCTATTCAAAACAATGTATACTTTGCACCCAAAATATATGCTGTTATCGATATCTATATATATATATATACATAAATGGATGTATGTATGTTTGTTCCTTATACAAATTCATAGTTCTCATCGGATTTTCAACAAACTTGACACAGAGGTTCCTTGATGCATTAGAATTCACATAGGCGTGGGTTTTGAAATTTAAAAAAATTCCAAAAAGCTCAAAATTCAAATCTTTTGTCTCAAAATGGCCATTTTCTTTCAATTATGAATAGATAGAGTAATAGAGATAAGACTTTAAGCATACAAATTGATAAAATGTAACACATTTAAATAGGAGTATTTCCCAACAAAGATTACGATTAACAATGAATTATCAATTTAAGGCTCAGCACTATTTCATTTTAGCATGAAATAAGTTTTTATATTCCCATGTGGATAGAATTCATTCAAATAGTTTTTAGAGCTATGTTGTATTAATAAGCACCCGGGCAACGCCGGGAAATAATCTAGTTAGTTCATAAGAGAAAGCATATAAAGAAATTTGTTTTAAAAGACTAGAAAACAAACAAGCAAACAAGTGAGAACGCTTCAGATCCCTCAAATAGATAAAAGTATATTTTTATACATTAGATACATAAATTAAAAGTCAGTATACATCGATATGATTTCTTGTCATGATGTAGAAATTACAAAGCCACCTTTTACAGGTAATTTAACACAATATTTACAAAGATTATGGAAGCTGAGAATTTAAATATGATTTCTGAATGCGCTCTTTTTAAACTGCCATTCAAGACTCAATCAGTTGAAAGAGCTATCAAATAGATCACCAGCTCTTCAAAATTGGTATATAATCACAGGAAAAGAAAACGTTTAGTAAAAACCAGGATATCTGACATAAATATTTGATCAATTTACGACACAAAGGAACAATTTAACTGTGAAAGACGTATCTAAGAAATGTAAAAGAGTGCTCGCCTTGGTTGGAAGGAAGGGTTCACGTGTAGGCTTGTCCTACACGTGCGGTCACCTCCTCGTGGTGAGTCCTGGGTAGTTCCACACAAGCTAGCGAAGAGTTGCTGGGTTCAAAGTAATAACAACATGAATAAAAACAGATTTAAAGACCCTTCAAGCGAATATTGAGAGGAAATACTGAGTTAAAAAATGTTGAAAATATCAGAAATTTTGGGAAATTTGATGAACTTTGAGCGTAATGCACGAACTGAAATCATATTCTAAAATGGTTTTAAAATATTCCTTGTGTATTTCAAACCTTTTTCTTCCATTTAATAACCACCCGTCACTAGTTTTATCATTTGCAATATTTTTTAAAAAAATTTGAAAAATCTAAAAAAAATCAAAAATTTCAAAACTTTAGGCCAAATGCGCAGACTAAAGATTACTTCGCAAAAGTGAAATATTTTACAGAATTGTTACTTATCCTCATTCACAGTAAATGAAAGGTACCAGTTTACGAAAATCAAAAATTCATTTTTTTCGCTCCACCCTAATGCACAGTGCTTGCATCCATGTGGGTATCAGCTGCAACTTGACGTATGGACCAACCTCTCCTTCTCAGTCCGATCACCATACCCCTTGTAAAGTCGTCTATATGCTGGAAGTGTCTTCGTTGAGGACGGCGTGGCATTTCCTCCTACCACACGTATCCTTCGAGACAGGGGCCGTGGTGGCCCGATCGGTAAGGCATCGGACTCGTGTCCGGAGGGACCCGGGTTCGATCCCAGCCGATCAAAGATCCACCGCCTTGATTAATGGTGGCTGGGAGGCGTTAAAAATGTCGTGGTTACAAAGTCCTCCAAGTGAAACGATACCTCTGGGGGTGCTGGGCCTAGGGTTTGCTCGACCCTAGGTTCTGGTTCAAAATTAAGAACAGAGCGCCTTTCAGGGCCCTATCCCGGTTAAACCACGAAGCTGTGGTAGGTACGGGGGACCCTGGAGGTGTGAAATGAAATGAAATGAAATCCTTCGAGACAAAAACCAAATTTCTCCGATAATTTGTCTGGCAGAGAAACCAACATGAACATAGCCCACTTTTCAACTTCATTCTCTTATATCTTACTTCACGTGCGTCGGAGAGCTGCGAATTTCATATCATTTGCATAACTCAGTGACTATATATATATATATATACACACTGCTCGACATTGTATATATATATATACATACCAGCCCGAGATTTAGGGGAGTCAGAGGGGGGCAATCTCCCCCTGACTTTGAGAAATCAATGCATTTCTATATAAGTGGGAGTAGTTTTTTTGTCTTTCGATGGAATTGTATTGTATTTGCATTTTTTGTTCATATTTTTCCATGAAATCAGTATAGTTATAGTTCACTAAATTACAATTAACAGCTGTTCATGAGGAGGGGGTCTATATTATTTCTATACCAACAAACATTCTCAATTGAAAAAAAAAAGACGTATTTTTCCAAACACTGTTTTAACTACTAACAACAATGTGTGAAATAATTTAGAAACGTTACTACAGTTGTCACAGAATGTAGAAATCACTAATAAAAACGTAAATGTACAGTTGTATTATTATAGAGATGACTACTTTATCGCATTTTCTATCGAAGTTTGCCAATGCAAATGCTGATCACATAATTAAGTTATGCTAATGTGAATGATTATTTGAAGCACCCTTTGAATATATTTAATGGTGTGTCTTTATTTTTCTTCTTAGGTTTTAGCTTTTAAATTTTTTAATGTTGTTACATTTTTTAAGCAATGAATAAAACGTAACTTAAAATTAGCAACATTAATTTAAAAAAAAATACCACTAGAAAATTCTTATTCGCAAGAAAATTACTCGCAAAGAAAAAAAATAGAGTTTGAGAATTTCCGAATAAATTTTAAGAATGCTTTTGAAATTCTACTAAAAATATGGAAATGTGCCTCCATCCGCTATTACATATTCATTTATGAAAACTAAACTCGCTACTTATCTTTTCTAAGAATACTTTAAGAGCACGTTTCTGTTTCATAGAATCTTTTAAAATGTTTAACTACACAAAATTTAGGTCAAAAGTTTTTTGTAACGCCATATATTTTAGGAATATTTTTTCTTGTTTTATAATCTATCACTTTTTAAAGCAAATAATGCTAATTTTTCTCCCATTACGCTCACTTAGTTTTTCTGCACTTACCGTTGTATGTGATTCTTCTTCTCCTTTTATTATTATTATTATTATAATTATTATTATCATCAAACTTTTTTTATTATTATTACTAAAAGTTTCAGAAGAAGTTAGGCAGAATTTTTTAAATTTTAAGCATTTAGAAACTAGCAGACGCTTTTTAAAATTTAATTTTATGCTATGTATGGAGAAATTTAGATGTATTTCAGTCATGTGTACTAGATCTACACACATTTAGCACTCTAAGCTTTTATAAAGGATATCCGCCCTCCTGACTTGGTTATTTTCTATTCATGATGAGCTAAGAAGAACAAAACTGCAGTCTTTGGATGTAATCAGCAAGCTGGCGGTGTATTGTATGTACTTCTGCCTTAGCCCTTGCTCAAGGATAGTAATTTACTATTCAATATACCTTTTTTCACTTACTGATTTCGCAAAAGGACGAAGTGGAAAATTGTACGGTGTGTTCATTGCTTTTTTTAATTTTACTTTACTTATTATTATTATTATTATTCTGTAGCTAAATTTCTCTTGAGAATTGCTATGCTGGATTCATTCAAAAGAGAAATTCGTCTCTTGCTTGCACTTTTTCTTAAGATGATTTGGATAAAGATTCAGACCATAAAGTTAATAGCGCTGTTGATTTCTGTAGAAAAGAAGTTTTCAAATAGCGAAAAATTCAGTAAATATGATATAGAATCGTAAGAGGATGAAGTTTCTAGAAAGAAATTAAGAATTAACTCGAAATAATAAATAGAAAAAGATGAGGTAAAATGAAAGAAAAAAAATCTGAATACAATGAATTCGATCAAATCAATTAAAATATTAATGAAAAAATTTAAAAAAATTAACATGAGTTACAAGATTTTTTTTACATTAAAAATATCAACAGCTGCGGGAGTATTTAAAGGAAATTTACTAAAACTTACCTAAAAGAATAATTATTCACAAGGCTTCTATGAAAATGATGTAGAAAAAAATCATTGAAATGCGTACAGGGTCAATCCATGTGAGATCATACAGACCATGTTGCTCACTATTTTTGGTTTTTAAAACTTTTTGCCTGTTAATTAACTGTTATGTTGGGAGCATGAAACAATGGTTTAAAAAATTTTAAACCTTCAGAATTTTTTTTGGCAAGCACTTTTCAGTAGCTGCGGAAGCGACGTTTCGTGAAAAGAGTACTTTTTGAAGATGCTTATAACTTTTTTATTTATAAATATATCAAAATGATTTAAAAACCACTTGATTGAGCAAAAAATGATCTAAATTTCTATACCAGTTATTTTTCTGATAATTAGTAACAAATTTGTGTAAAATTGGCTTAAAAATAAGATTTTTTGTGTGAAATTTTACGTTTTTGGCATAAAAATATTAGTAGAAGGAATTAAGACTCACCCTTACTTTTTTTTCCTTGAATAGATATCTCATAGGACTATTCCCAGAAGTAGTGTGAAACATTTGAAGACAGTCCTTTTTTTTATATAATTTGTCAAACTTGGCATTTTGGAGAAAAAGTGCTAACTTTGGGATTTAATATCTGAAAAGGGACTAAATGAAAATCTACAAAAATTTTACTGGATAACCTTCTTATAGTAGTAAATATGTAGAAAAATTTTTATGAGTGATATCGTTCTAGTTTTAGAGATATGGAACCGCGAAGTTGACTGAAAAATCTCATTTATTTTGACGCCAAAAAATCATCACATAATGCAAAATTAATTATTCTTGTTGTGTCTTGAACCTGGCAACGAGCTATTTTACCAAGCTGTGTGAATTCCGCTGTTGCCATGGTTACGTTTTGCAGTTGTTTTAATTGTCTATTCTAAAAGAACAGAATTGCAATGTTATGTCGTTCATGTAATAGTACAAAATAAATATTTGTTGTGTTAGAATCTGATATAACTTACTACTAATATACACGACAAGAAGTTGGCGACGAGGATGGGATCTTCAAACATTAATTTTGAATCTTTTGATGTTGCGATGGAAGATTGGCCAAGTTACGTGGAACGACT
>JAXGGA010003251.1:0-105763 GCA_038373865.1 Uloborus plumipes | reverse complement strand
TAAAGGAGGTGGAATAACAAGCCAATTTTTTTTATACAGTAAGTAACCATGACTATGAATATAAGATGAAAAAATCGGCTTATTACTTTGAACCCTTCATGGGTTTTTTAATGTTCGAAAGTAGTAAAAAATGTCATTTTCGTCGTGAACTTTGGCCTTGAAAAAATAAGTATTTTTTTTAAATCTGAAATTTATTAATAGCATATATAAAAAGATCTTTTTCTTAGCTTTCCAATGAGCTATAGTTGAGCTCAAAATCTTTGATAGAAAAAAAGTTATAGTTCATAAGACAAAGCATCAAAACGCCCGATTTTCGCTGCTGCCAACAACAAAAAGGGCCTATATATCAAAGTGTAAATTTTTTAAAAATAAAATGAACACTATTTTAAGCTCTGGGAAGTAAAAGGAATACACATACAAATTTTCATCAAAATCAAAAATGGTGATGCGCACCCCATTTGTTGATTTAAAATGGAATGACCCCTATGCAACTTCACATATTTTTGCAAGGACTTTCAAATTCGCGAAGTCGAATGGCAGTTTTTTGCCACTTCACATGGCAAGGGAGCCGTAGATGGAGTCGGTGGCCAAGTAAAGAGGTTAGTATGGACGGAAGTGTTGAGTGGAAAAGCAACCATCAATAATGCCTCAACCTTTGATAATGCTATAAAAGAGAAATATCTGAAAACACAACTTATTATTGTTAAGCAGGAAGATGTTCACTCCACAAAAAATGAATTGAAAATGAGATTTAGTGATATTTTGGCTATTCCGAATATCCGAAAAATGCATTATTTTAAGACCATAGATGAAAATGTAATTATCTACAGTCAATACAGCAAATGCTCAACTGTTCAAACTCATCACTTTAAGAAAATTTCAAAAAAGTACTGAGTAACTGATAGCAAAACACGTTTAACAAAACCTGCATAATCCATAATCCAAATATCCTATGGAAACAAAAATTGTAAATATAATTAACTTAAAAATTGGACTTCCATTACTTTACTCTTTGCGTTATCTTTATAAAGGTTTTATTGCATAATTTTTAACATTTGCATTAGTATAATTTAACAGTTGGTTCCTGATAGGTAAGTCAGTTACCAATTTGTTGCAAAGACTGCAATCATTTATTGCAGCAAAGTTAAGTTAGACAATTGTAATTTTATTGTTTACCTTTTTTGTAGACTTATTCATAATTTTTACTGTATAATTTTAAACATGTGCATCAGTATATTTAGAATATTTCAGAAATGTCAGTCAGTTACCGGAATGTCAGTCAGTTACCAAGCTACTCTAGCTACTGTAATTCTTTACTGCAGCAGTATTTTCAAACTCAACTGCCATGGTCCGAAAGGTTATTCCTTCTCTTTGATCCTCATTTTTTATTCAATAAAATTTCCTTCAACTTTCAGAGAAATCTCTTGTAGAATCAGTGTTACTTTTCACACAGGTTGCATTCATGTCAGTCAGTTACCATATTTTTGGCAATTTTTATAAAATCATTAAAAATATATTTTGAAAATTCAATTATACCATGAAATTCAGCTTAAAAAGTACATTAAGACAGGACAAAATAAATTAGTAAAATGTGAGATTTGTTGTGTTTTATTTAAAAATACTTCTTTTTTTTGCTTTGTGAATGTCAGTCAGTTACCCGTGGAATTGCCCAGAGTTTATTCGTAGTGGCAATATGTCTCTCAATAAATAAAATAAACATTTAATTGTAAAAAGAAAAGAGAACGGGATTCAAATTACAAATGAGGTATCTACGAAGTATGCATAAACATTTCCAAGCCGTACACTGCTATAAAATTTAAATATTAGATAATACAACTTTTTTTACAAAAATAAAACAAGCTCTGGCGAGGAAAAAAATTAATGATAAATATAATTAAGACAATACCTAAATTAGTTAAGGAATCAATATGACTGCAAGAGAGGTCATTGTATTAATTTTCGAATTTTGTACATATTTTTTGGGCAGTTTTGAATTAATTGAAATAAAAACTTATTAATTAGCTTTTACCCATTAAAATGAAGTTTTGAAGATTTAATTATGGCAGAGGTAGTTAAAATGTTGCACAAAATCTGCACCAACTGCAATTTAAATTGAATGGCGTCATTCAAAACTACCCAAAAGTGGATATATATTAATTGAACACAGGGCCACTGAGTTCTTAGAATAAACCTTAATGTTTTCTCAACACTTAGTTTTAGCAAAAGGCATAGTACATTTCTTCTAAAAATATTTAATTAAATTATAATCAGAATTCAAACTAGAATATCTAAAAAGCAGTGTAACTTGACAATGAAAAATATAATTGTATAAACCAGTCTAACTTTGTTAGTAATAAATTACACTTTTAATAGTATTTATATTGTGGCTTTAATTTAATTCTAACCAAGCGGAACCTGTTTTAGATACTCCTCAGTCCTACCTGATGAGTTCTTAGCGCGGATACGGATGAGCAGTTCTTCAAATCGACGGTTGCTATTGGCAACGAGTTGACGTCAGTTTGGTAAGAACCAAACTCTGCTTCAGTTTTGCGTTTCTTAAAACGATGACTTTTCAGGCATATTTGTAATCTATATACATAAATGACTACTTTTTTTTATGTATGTATGTATGTATGGATGGATGGATGTCTGGGGTAATCTTCAAAACTACTGAACCGATTTTAACCATTTTTTCACCGTAGATAGCTACATTAACAGGAATCAGGATAGGCTATAATTTATTTCTAAAAAACTTAGTTTTCAAAAGTTATTATGGAAAACAGTAAATTTCATGTAATTTCCCCATTAAATGATTAAATTTCCCCCCCATTGTTGCAAAAATTTGTGGCCTCGCAACAACAATATTAATAGTAATCATGATGAAAATTTTGAACCAAGGCTTCTCTGGAGTAAGTATGAAATTTATTGCTTTCTTAGGATTTTTATATTCATCTATGCTAATAATCCATACTGAGTTAAATAAAAAGAGAATTGATATTGGCAACAGTTAGAAAATAAAAAATGATTTTTTTGGAAAATCACACGGATAAAATAAATAACGCATTTAAGTTTGATTTCACGTTCTCCTCCACACCCAGTTAATCTACTGCATGATCACAAAAAATACCTTTGAGAAATATGATTCTACTGGGCTTAGTTGAAAGTCATATATTTATTTTCTTGGATTTGGCATGTTGTATTTAACTCGTGCGACGCCGGGCACAGCAGCTAGTTACTTTAATAAACCAAAAAAAAAGTGAACTTAGAACAAAACTAAATGTGATACAATATGCGCTACTATTATAAAATAAACTGTGTCAAAGATCTTTTCTTCAATACAAGCATATAATATGACGCAAAATAATTAAAGGACCAGAGTTTTATGTGAATGGACAAAAGATAACAATTCTTTATTTAAAAAAAAAAGTTTTTTTTTTTTTTTTTTTTTTTTAACAATAAATACAAATAAGTTTAGTTTAGTGTAGGTTTTTATTTTTTAAATATATAATTTAGCGATCAAATTTGAAACTCTAATACCCAAGCGAAAGGGCAACTATGCATTATGTGTGTTCTTATTTTAAATATTTTTATTTAAAATTTCAATATAATATTTTTCTTTTCGACCAGAAATTTTGGTAACATTTCTTGGAAAATGCTGCCTGTTATGAGTTAAAATTTTGCAAGGGAAATTGCTATTTTGAGAAGAGTTTCTTATACCGTTATAAATATAAGTGATTATCAGTGAAATCCGTAGACTAATTGCACATAACAAGTAATATTACTTTAAGAAACTTACAGATCATTTCTAGCTCTTTGACGTACAGGATATTTTATTTTACCTATTTATTTATTTTCAAATTGTTTAATTTGTCTCCTAAGTGCATGTGGAAAATTTTTTGGCCATAAAATCGAAGCTAAAACATACGCTATACAGGGTGTCCACTCCTATCGTGGACCAATAGCTAATTTCTAAACCGTTAGAGATACGCATATAGTTTATTTAGGAAAAAATCTCCAAATTACGAAAGGAATTTTGGGTCTATTCAATGTTTTTCAAAAAATCAAATTTTGAAAGAGTTACGAAATTTAAATTTTTATACAGCCCCCCAGTCCTATCAATCATATTTAGTAAAACATTCTTGACACTGTAACGTTTAAAACTAAAAAAAAATCACTCTTCTACCACAAAAATTGACCGAGTTATGACGTTTTGAAAAATCAAGATTTTGCATTATTTCATGACGTCATCGAGAGATCACTAAAGGGACCGTATGCGAAATCCTTCAAAATCTTGATTTTTCAAAACGTCATAACTCTGTCAATTTTTATGGTAGAACAGTGATTTTTTTTTAGTTTTAAATGTTACAGTGTCAAGAATGTTTTACTAAATATGATTGATAGGACTGGGGGGCTGTATAAAAATTTAAATTTCGTAACTCTTTCAAAATTTGATTTTTTGAAAAACATTGAATAGACCCAAAATTCCTTTCGTAATTTGGAGACTTTTTCCTAAATGAACTATATGCGTATCTCTAACGGTTTAGAAATTAGCTATTGGTCCACGATAGGAGTGGACACCCTGTATATGACAGAACAATTTATTGCGCAACAATGCATCTTGTATTTAACTAGAAATTTCAAAAATCGCAATTTTTGAAAGGTTTATAGGATGTGTGCATGTCGTTATACGTATGTATGCAACTTGTGTATATTGTATTCAAGTAATAAAATAAAGTGAAATACTTTCATGAGAAACATGAAGGTAACATGACCTCTAGTGAGTCCCATAAGTAGGAACAAAAGTAATTAGGCATCTGGCTTTTATTAGCGTTTTAAAACCAGTTCTACGTCATTCAGAGTACATTCGCAACTAATTATTAATATACTACACTAACTAATGCTCTTTTGTATAGTTAATAAACTAAAACTACGTTATGCACATTTTCATATTCTAAAGTTATAAATGTCCCCTTATAAACCTGCAGGAGCTGGATAAATCAGGCGGGTTTTCCCAGAGCCGCCACAAGTGTTCCCATTGAGTTTCTGCTAAATTAATTACAGGATGTTGAACCAAGCACAAGTTTGTAGACTTTAATGCAGTCGATTAAAAGGCTTTAAAAGCTTTCGAGCGAACAGCGTAATTTCCTTTTCTTCTTCGCTCTTTGAAAGGAGTTTTGTGCTTGTAGTTTGTGGCTACAACGGAGTTTAAACGCTGAGATTAAGTTCTGTACAGAGTTAGGGCGAAAATAAGGCGAATATCAAGGTAAAATATTTGAGTTTAACTTAGTAGAAATAATTTTAGTGAGGTAGGAAAGAGGAACACAAGTGAATGAACGCTCTCTTTTTAATACGCTTTATTAGTTTCACATGTGGGTTTGTTTGTCTGTTTGTTTGCTTGTATGTATGTAGCTCTGAATAAAAGATAAAATTCACGTTCTTTGCAAATATAAAAGTAATATATTTAATACTATTATTAATACTGAAGACTAAACTATATTACATGCTCATGTATAAGTGTTTTAGTTGTTTGTATGTAACTCTGAATAAAAGATAAAATTCACGTTCTTTGCAAATATAAAAGTAATATATTCAATACTATTGTTAATACTAAAATCTAAACTATATTAGATATTGATGTATTGATTAAAAGTGCATCAAAAATCGTATTTTGTAGTTTTTTTAAGCTAATTGAAAGATTATTTTCTTTTGAAATAATGTTTCCAAAGATTTTTCTTACATGACATAACGTCCATCTGTATAGTGTGGCTTTGATTCGTTGATCTATGACCTTGACACTGTTTATCTCTTTTTGATGAAATAAAGGAGGGTAACATGTACTTTCTCTATTCTGTTCTTATCCCTTCCTTGTATGAATGTGTTGTTGTACTGTGAATGGTTGGGGGGGGGGGCATATAAACGGGTCTTATATGGCATGTGTGTCAACAGGGGGGGGTAATTGGGTATCTAGCACTCAGTTAAGTTGTGCTAATTTCGTAAGAATTTCGCAAAAGTATTCCAACTGGAATCCGTGTCAATAATTCGAAAGTTTCATCGAATCTCTTTACATCCACTTCTTTTGCTTTTAGCTTTGCTGTGTAGCCACACAACACGTGTATGCTGTTTCTTTGAAATTTGGACCTATTTACTGTGTGTTATTCTCATTTATTAATCTTTAGTTGTATTGCATGGTAGTTTTACAACTAAACAAAATGTTTGAGACATTTCAAAGGTTCAGTCATTGCCAATTTCAGAACTGATTTTTAATCCCATGTTTACGAAGAATAATGCTAGGTAATACAGTAACACAGTAAGAAGTCCAATTTAATGAAAAGTAAAATAATTTTTCTTCTATCACCTACACAAGCGATGCAACGTTCCATGTAGGTTTCTTTTAATCTTGGTATTTTGCTTAAAATATTAAATAGTTGTAATATATCGCACCTTTGCTACAAAAGTGCCACAACTCAAAAAACTACGTTTTCCAGGAATTGCAAAAAACTGTTCCCGGGCTGACTGAGCACATTTTAGTATTTTTGAATTCGTCAATATGAAGACCGATACATCTCAAACTATGATCATTAGTTACGCACGTTACTCTACGACGGCTGGACGACAACTCAAGATGAGCCATTTCAGTGGAAGGGGTCTTGAAAATCTTGATAACAACAAAACGCCATAACTGCCCTTTGGCGGCTGATTTTTCAATGCAACTTTTGGCTCTGTTGAAGATTGGTAGAGACGTGTAAACTACGTCTAATGACGGTCATAACTCAAAAATTACAATTTTTAAGTTGTGGCACTTTTGTAGCAAGGGTGCGATATGTACTGGTGTTTATGTTTTGCACATGATATATTTGTCGATACTTTTTATTACTGAATCACCCGCACTCACAATCACACAATATCATTAAAAATTCTATTCTAACAACGTGAGTTAGAATTTATTCACGATGAAATTGCATCGATTACTCTCCGAATCTATCTCATATTTTAAATATTTGATGCGTAAGTATTTGATTTCCCTTTCTATAATTTTTTTTGTAATTTTAATATTGTTTTATACTGCCGTTTTGAAAATTATGTATGCAACTCTTTAAAATTTGTAATGATATTTGGATATTTTGGATTTCAACCACATAATAGTTAGGTTATTTACCCTTTTTATTCAATTTAATTTGGTTTCTTTAGTTTAATAGCTCTTACATGTTTAAACATATGTTTGTGCCTGAAATCAATCTAAGAAAATATTTGTTGAAGGTTATTGATTCTCAAAGCATTTTACTAGGCGATTAAATACTACCATCTGTTTTTTAATGTCAAACATTCACACTTTCTTTTTTAGCCTACTTTCCCGTTAAAAATAAAAGAAAGACGAAAAAAGTGTTAAAAGTAGCTTAATGCGTCTAAAAATATCGCCAAGTCCAAAAAATATCGCCAAGTTAAAAAAAATATCGCCAAGTCCGAAAAATATCGCCAAGTTAAAAAAATAAAAAGGTAAAATGAATATCGAAAAATTAAAAATTTGAAAGTAGGGTATTGAGATGGGGAATTTGTGCGTCGGTCGGTCGGTCGGTCTGTCGGTCTGTCTGTCCCCCCCCTAATAACTTTTGAATGAACATTCCGATTTGGACAAACTTTTTTTTGTTGGAAAGATCTCGGCGAGTACAGCTCATTCCTATATCTGATTTTTCGATTTGAACAATTTTTGGTTCAACTTTGAACCGTTCAAACAACCTGTCCCGCGATGCTAACTTTTGAATGAACAGTCCGATTTGAACAAACTTTTTTGTGTTCGAAAGATCTTTTCAAGGATACTTCATTCCCGTATCTACATTTTCGATTTGAACAATGTTTCGTTCAACATTGAACCGTTCAAACAAGCTGTCACCCCTAATAACTTTTGAATGAACAGTCCGATTTAAACAAACTTTTTTTTGTTCGAAGCATCTCGGCAAGGATACTTTATTACCGTATTTAAATTTTCAATTTGAACATTTTTGGTTCAACATTGAACCGTTCAGGCAACCTTTCCCCACCTAATAACTTTTGAGTGAACCGTCCGAATTGAATAAACTTTTTTTTGTTCGAAAGATCTCGGCGAGTACAGCTCATTCCCATATGTGATTTTTCGATTTGAACAATTTTTGGTTCAACTTTGAACCGTTCAAACAACCTATCCTGCGATGCTAACTTTTGAGTGAACAATCCGATTTGAACAAACTTTTTTTCGTTCGAAATATCTCATCAAGAATACCTTATTCCCGTATCTACATTTCCGATTTGAACAATTTTTCGTTCAACATTGAACCTTTTAAGCAACCTTTCCCCACTTAATAACTTTTGAGTGAACCGTCCGAATGGAATAAACTTTTTTTTGTTTGAAAGATCTCGGAGAGACTTTCCCATACATTCCCATATTTCGCTTTTTGATTCAAACCATTTTTCGTTCAATAGTGAACCGTTCAGAAAAAAAAAATTACATTAGCGTCTACGGGGAATTTAAGTTGTATGTTGATCCTGAACTTAAAGTCGGATTTCCTTCAAACTAACTTTGTAAGAAAATGGTTTCGATAAATAATGTTTGTAAAGTACTTTTCTAAGTAATCTTCTGTGAGGACTCTGATTCCGACTCCGACTCCGTGAACATGGCAGAAATGCAGGCTCAGAAAAAAAAAGACTGAACGTGTAGACGATTTTTTGTTTATTTATTCATTTGTTTTATTTTATTTATTATTATTATTATTATTTATTATTTTTTTTTTTTTTTTTTTTTTTTTTGCAGACGATTTTTTTTTGTAACAAATTTTTTATTCACGAGAACATTTTATTCTTTATTTATATTTAACAACTGGCAACGTATTAAAAGTGAAATTCCGGACATTTTATTAACGGACGATTTTTTTTCTTTTTCTTTTTTTTTTCTTTCTTTGATAAAATGTGTTTTGATGATCTTTGTACTTTTATTTATTTATGTTTTTTAATTATTATTATTATTATTATTATTTTTTTTTTTTTTTTGAAAACTATGGAGGATTTTTCTACGAAGGAGCTGTAACAGTTACTCTTTAAAAGGTGTGACAAAACTTTATTTATTCGTTAATTACTTTTTACGTGTCTATTTCATCTGATGAGAGGGGCATATTTTGCTTTTCGAAATCAGCTCTAAGTGCTAAAAAGGTATGTTTGACATAATTTTCAGTCTCAGATAATCAAGAGAATAATGATCAGATGCGAGAATGCAGATGTCGATGTACGGGAAAGTAGGCTCGTTTAGTTCTTGACAGAACTTCTTGTTAATGTCGATCTTGTGTAATAAGTAGTATCTGTTGGGGAGGGGGGAATACTATTAAAGGGGAAAAGTGCATAGAACATACACATTGTGAGATTTGTTTTCTTCCGTTCTGGTCTCCTTATTAGGAGCTTTTAAGAACTATCACAAAAATAAAAGAAACTTTCTCATCTACAGCTTATTAAACACCATCTTTTCAGAAAAACTTCTCTTCGCTCAATCCCTCATTTGCTGCAAACAAAGTTTCTAATGTCTCAAGAAAATTCCCTTCAAAAGCAGAAAAGCACATTGTTTTGTATGACAGTTTGATTCATGTTTCTTAGGATCGTAATTAAATGGATGACATCTTCACAGAAAAGCTCCATTCTTTGGTAACAGTAATGTTTTTCTTCCTAATTATAAGAGTATAATAAGATTATTAATGTAGTGGTCGGGATCTGTAATCTATTAAGGAAACCTTAGTCATGTTCATCTTTGGAAGATTAATCAGCTGCTGAGGGGGAATTCTTTGCCAGAATCTTTTCTTCGAAGTAAATATGAAGATTTATCATTGTATCCCAGTTTCCGTTGAAAAATAGCATTAGTATTTCTATTAAGTAATA
This sequence comes from Uloborus plumipes, assembly GCA_038373865.1. Classification (NCBI taxonomy): domain Eukaryota; kingdom Metazoa; phylum Arthropoda; class Arachnida; order Araneae; family Uloboridae; genus Uloborus; species Uloborus plumipes. The sequence continues at coordinate 95,872 of JAXGGA010003251.1, read as the reverse complement.
CGTAATAAATGTTGTGGTACGTTAAGGCAATGCCTATTTATAATACTACTGTAAGATTCCGATGTAAAGTTTAAATATTAAGTGATTTATTTCCTCACCACACAATCTTTACAGTTATTCAGGGCAATTCAAACCATTGTTTCTCAATTTCTAATTGCCCTATCATATTTTAATAATGCTACTGTGTTCATTAGTATTAAACTAAGAAATAAATTTAGAAGTATTTTATAGCTATCCAAAACTCAGGAAACATCAATTATAAATAACATTTCTCGAAAAACTAATAACCTGATTTGAAGTTATCCTTACACTTTTGGGTGATTTTGAAAAAAAGTAATTTTGAAATTTTTTTTTGTCAGAAATGTGATAAAAATGTATTCTCATAAAAGTGGATCAACTTTGAACCATAAACCAAATTTCTGATCGTTTATATACTCCTCATTTTAATTTCACAGTAATCACAAGATTTTTACGACTTATATTATGGCATTGACTATTTTAGCTACTTTATCAACTTTAGTTCAACATCTAAGCATTTTCAAACTGTCGTTTCAGAATTATTGACTGATACAATTAGCTGTGTACAGCGTTGCCAACTTATTTTGTAGAATACAATAATAATAAACTGATTTTAAAACCTTTCCAGCAGAGTAACGCCGGGACCTTAAGCTTTTCTTTAACGACAAATATGTACCAAAAAAAAAAAAAAAACATTGAGAAGTTAATCTATAAGGTTAAAACTCACCCTAAAAAATTGTTTTTTTGCCATAGTAATCTACATTACTATAGTTCAGATTTTATCCTAATGCCAAATATGATTTCTACTTCAGAGTCAAGTCTGACAAGAAGCCAAATAATCCAAGTTTGTCATGTCATTTGATCTCGGAGTTGGAATAGTGCAGAGTATTAAAATGTAAACTTGTATATACGGATAAGATGTAAGCATTTTTTATAAAAGTATTTACGAAATCAAGCAACTATTGTGTGGCGTACGTCCGAGAGTGAATACAATTTGCTTATCAAGGGGTCATTCCAGGAAAAAATCGTCCTGCACGCTGTAGTGCATACATTTAAGAGGATTAATTTTGAAAGGTAATAAACAACATCCTTTGCTTTTCCGTTTTCTTGTAAAATGGTCCTTGTGCACAAGAGATCATGTAACGTGAGTTTAATCTGACTCATAAGAATACCCAGGCAATGACATATAATCTGGTTGATAAAATAAAAATAAGTTGATTACTTTTCATAAAATAAACAAAAGTTAAATATATGCACTTGCCTCAATAGATTATATTCTTCATTTTTTGAAACAGAAATGCACCTTCAAATGTAAAAACACCTTAATAAAAATTTATCATGAAGCGACACAACATTGAAGCTTATTTAGAGCATTAAATAACTCTGTCAACAAACTTGAACTAGACTTTGCGCTTCTGACTGAGGCAGTAAATAAATTAAGGAGCTAAGACTTGACACTCATTTTGACGTGAAGAGCTTTTAATGAGTTTGGATTAAACATTTCAAGGTGTTTCACGGATGTGCTTTACATTGGCTAATGTCGTTCTCTAGTGAATGTCCTTCTTAGTAAATGAATTAGTTCAGGAGTAAATTAATGAGTATCGACGAATAATGACTTTATGATTTTCCTGTAGTGTATTGGTGTAAATTTCAGTTAGGTTTCGCACCCTTTAAAAGCTTTCAGAATTGACTTAATATGAGAAATGTATTATTTCGTCATCTCAGTTTTGTGCTTATCATACTTAAAGGGCTTTAAATATCGTATAACTTTTTTGCAGCAAATATTCTTTCATTTACACTATGTGGTAAAAAAACCCCACTCGAACAAGCAATTTTTTTTATGAAGCTTTATTGAAAATAATAAATTAACCAAAACTACAAATAGAAAAAAATAGCGAACCCTGACTAATTGATATATCTAACTGGTTTCAAAGTGGCCACTTTTTTTCAGCGAGGCAGAGGCGAAACTGCTTATTGAACTTTTTAGCCATAGATCGCAAGTATTTCACATCTCACCTATCATATCCCCAGTACCCGACGCGTTTGATTTAGAGAGTTTAAAGTTTTGTGTGGATTATAGGTCTGACCGTGGACTTCAAAACAGGCCATACACTTTAATCCTTCGTATTTAGATCTAGCGAGTAGGGTGTCCAATTTACAGATAATATCCTGTTAGGAAAATACGCCTTGCAACACACTTATGACTTTTTGTACATGTAAGCTCTCGCGGAATCTGGCTAAGGGCCCTGCTCCACATTGACGTAAACAGAAAAATAAAGCAGAAGCGTAAAATGGAACAAATAGTGTTCCTATGAAAAGTACCCGGATTTTCGGTTTCTGCCTTCAGTTTCGGTCGCCTTTTACACTGATGTGGAGCAGGGCCCTAAAAGACCTAGTCTACATTGCTAAATAAAACAACTTGCTGAATTAAGCAACTGAATTTCTTAAGTAAAGTTTGAAAATAATATTTAATAACATTTGTTGTTTTTACGCAACACACTTGTTTATGTCTTCCTTGCATCTTCACGCATCATTCATTTATGTGCGCGAAGTAAGCTATGAGTAAATATATACTTCTCAAAAGGAAGAACTTATTGGAAGAAAATGAAAATGTACTAATGGGCCATTTCTCCCGGTAAAAATATTTCTGCTGGGTCTTTACAAATAATACACCTCATATTCAAGATATTAGAATAATTGAGAAAAAGTGATAAGAAGGGAATAATTTCCCATTTACTTAGTTTTTATACTAATTGCAATTAAATTGCTTATAAATGGAATCTGGAATGCTTATATAATATTTTAACGTAAACAATATGCAAAATAACAATAAATTAGATATTGCAATAGACTTCTGAAAAAAATCAAAATATTAGAAAAAAATTTACATTGGTTCAAAATATTAGAATATTTTATTTTATGCTAAATATTACCATATGAATATGAAGTAAATGGCAGTTAATATTTTGTAGCATCCCCTTTAGCTTTAACAACAGTGTTTAATCGATCTGGCATGCTATGAATAAGTTGCTTAAAAACATTTCGATCAATATTAGCCCAAATAGATTTTATAGGTGCCACTAACTCAGTTTTATTTGAAGGAGGACTTTCTCGGAGTTTTTTCTTCATTATATGCCACAAGTTTTCGATGGGATTAAAGTGTGGTGAATCTGGTGGCAAAGGAAGTACCTTAATGTTGCCCTGACTGAACCAATTCTTAGTCGACAACGATGTATGAGGTGACGCTAAATCTTGTTGAACGATGAAATCATCTTCAAACAAATCTTCTGACGAAGGAATAATGTAATATTAAAATATTTCTTGATATATCTGATAGTCAACCGTTTGGTAGACGACGCATAACTTTCTAGGTCCTTTTGCGCTCATGCAACCCCAAAATATCACACTACCAGCAAATTTCACCGAGCGTTTAATACATTCTTTATCAAATGCTTCTTGCTGCATTCTCCAAATTCGAATACCTTGATGATCATATGAACCGTAAAGCATACTTTCGTCACTGAATAATATTTTTTCCAATCTTCTTTGCTCCATAAACGTCTTGATTTACACCAATTCAATCTTGTACGTTTTTGTTTTACAATCATGAAAGGTTTTTGTTTTTGGTACACGCGATTCAAAGTTAAATTTATGAAGACGTCTTAATGTTGTCGACAAAAAAACTTCAATTCCTCCATCTTTCCATTTTCGGTGCAAGAATCTCACACTTTTTAAACGTTTTTTCTGAACAATACCTTTCAGTTTCTTCTCATCTCTAGCAGATATTTTTGGTTTTCGACCACCATTTTGGTGATTATTTTGAAAATTTCCATTCAAATATTGTGTTAGTATGTTGTTAACGCTTGATTGCGAAAAGCATAAATAATTTGCAATATCACATTTATTTTGACCATCCCGGTACAAATTCAATATACGAAGTTTAATCGATTCAGGAATATCCTCACACCTCCCTCACACGACCAATTTCAAGACAAAAATCAAACAAACTGCAAGAGATCTCTAATTTTAAATAAAATCATCTGCATTTTATCAAGGATGCCACCCGTTTTAAATTGGTGATGATGAAATAAGAATTAATGTGAAATATTCAAATATTTTGAACCACTTGAAAAAATATTTTAATATTTTGACGTTTCAAAATATTTTTTTTTTCTATTCATCTCTTCAAATATAATATTAATCTCCAGATAATAAATAAGTTTAATCAACAATAAGTCTTAAATAAAATCGTCGTTTGCATATTTGCATTTTAAGACATTTCATTACCAAACAATACTTTCAATTTGTGCAAAAAATTTCATTATTCTAATATTTTGAATATGAGGTGTAGTTGACTTGTAAACCGTAAGAATTGGAAGGGTCAAACGTTTATATATTATATCACCAAAATTATTGGGACACTTTCATAAATTTTCAGTTTTAAGGATGTCTAGAGAAATACGAAATCACTTTTTCTGCATCTTTCTTTCGTCGTTCTAAAAAAAAAGGCTTCAGCTCATAATTCTCAAAAAAGAGAATAAACAAATAAATAAATCACCCATTCATTTATGGGACAGAAACGGGGTGAAGGCGAAAATGTAAATTTTTTAACAACATTCATGTCCATAAATTAAGGATAATGCAAATTCAGCCAAATAAAGAGTCAGAAGCAAAACAAACACCACTTATATGTAAAAACTATTTATTAAACAAAAGATAAATAGCAAAAAAAGGGGCTACATGTTTGATATTATCAAGTAAAATTACGATTTTTACTCCCTTGAGCAAATTGCAAATAAATATCATTTTCACAAAAATCAATATTACACGGCTATTATGAAAGCTAATACATAGTGTGTCTTCCAAACCACGAAATACAGCCTGTGCAAAGCCTAGGCATGCTCAGAATCAAGTTATTAATCTGTACTTGGGGAATATTACACTACTCAACAATCAATGATCTCTGAAGCTCCATTAGACATGTAGGAGGTGGTTGACGGGCTGCAACTCGCCGCCAAAGCATATTCCATACGTGCTCTAAGTCTGGTGAGAATGCTGGCCATTCCATACGGGTGATATCCTCCGATTCAAGGCGTTCATTTACGATGTTCGCACGGTGCGGACGGGTGTCATCATCCATAAACATAAATTCTGCGCCCATGGCACCCGAAATAAGCGTACATGTTGATCCAGGATGACGTTCCGATAGATTTGGTCTGTCATGTTCCAGTTTGAACATGCTGCTGTGTCCTAGAACCCAGGATAATTCTACCCCAAGCGAGCAATCCCGCACCACCATAACGGTGTCATTCAACGATGTTTTATTGGTGGTAACGGGTATCTGGCTCTCCCCAAGAGAAAATCCGCTGAGAATCTTATTGCAAACTGGACAGAACTCGTCAGAAAACACCACACAGGCCCACTGTTGCGGCGTCCATTTTGCATGCTCTCTACTCCAGGCTAAGCAAAGGCGACAGTGACTTACAGTAAATGGGACACATCTGACAGACCCACGGGCATACAGTTCAATCTGCCCTAACCGTCTGTCAACTGCCTGCCTTGGAACTGTCGTCCCAGTAGCTGAAGAGAGCTGACGAGATAGGTCTGATGCTGTGCTCCGTTTGCTTCTTTTGGCAGAAACTGCCAAATATTGGTCCTCATTCAGTGTTGTCACTCGAGGACGACCTCTGCTGTAACGTCTACTCACGTTACCGTCGTCTTGAAAGCGTTGCCAAAGCCTGGAGATGACACTCTGGGCGATTCTAAGTTCCTCAGAAACCTCCTGCTGAGTGCGCCCACATTCCAGGCGGCCGACAATTCAGCAGCGTAAAAAGTCATCAGAATGCTTCCTTTTGGTCATTACTACGCTGCCAGAGCACCTAAAGGGTTGTAAAAAGCGTGTGAACACTTGTACTTCATTTCCAGAATTCCTTAAACATCACTCTCTTTCACTCTCGTCATTGTGACCCACAATTAGCGTCATCCAGTTGCTTCCTGTAATTTGCATATTATTCGTGAAGATGCGTGTAGCCATTTTACGGTGGATTTTTTCATTTTAGAGTTCCATTTTCTAGTGATTCTGAATTATTCTTAATTAATGGCCATGAGTGTAAACTGTAAGTTAGTAAAGAAAGATTAAGTAACAAAAAGGAGGCATTTTGAAAGCTCGGCATGTTTCAAATAATTGTTCAGGCGTCAGCACCGTTTAAAGATGATACTGTGAGAATGTTATTTTTTAAAGTTAAGGGACCTTTTTCCTCTCTAGCAGGTCAGAAAATGCGGGCTCCCTGGCTTCAACTCGTTTTATTTGCCATGTAGAAGGTAATTAATGAATTTCACCCTCCAGCTGTTTTAATCTGCCAAAGTATTTTGATTTTCCTCAAAAACAGTTTCAACACTGTTTCAAATACTACTCGGGTATCTGAGGTCGAGTAGATGAAATCTACTCGATTTAAGGCAGGATATGTACGACTTCCATCAAAAGCACTGTAATCTGATGAAAGTTGAAACAACTAATTTTTCATTCCTTCTCTTTTTAAAAGATTAAATGTTGATGTAAATTACACTTTTAAAAGAAAGCATGATATTATTCGCAATCGAACAGCTAAATAAAACTCAATTAGTCCAAAAGAGAGGAAGGAATACAAATTTAAAACATTAAAATTTTGTTTCCTTTTACCCCCAACTGACCTTTACTTTACTTTTAAATGAAATACAGAGCTATTTTAATGAATCCTTAAAATTGAAATACATACGGTGCAGAATGTTTTTTTTGATCGCATATATTTCAACCACATGTGAATAGGGATTTATGTATTTTTTATCCTATTAAATTATGGATTAATGTGAAAGGAGGGTGGGGGGAGAAATTTAATAAAATAATCAAGCGATATTTCTCTTTCAAGTGAAATATTTTCTTTTCTTCCTACAAGAGAGTAAAAAGCCGTTTAGTATCATAATTACATTTAATGTAAAATAAGATTCTCTACCATGAATAGGCAAGAAAAATAACGTCGAAATGCTATAACAACATTCTTATTATGCTATCTTTTTTGCACAGACAATTCTTTCTTTCTTTTAATTGATTTGCGTTGGCTACTAACCATTTGCAGACCCAGTGTATTCAACGAGACCGGCACCCATTCTTTCATGTGGCACCGCTGTCGGACGAATGCCATTACCACGAGAATTTCGACGCTAAATTTCCCTACCAGATGGAGGCACCCGGGCTCCATTTTGATGCGAGATTTCACGAGGAATTCAATTTTACCAAGACATACTCAATAGTACTGACAATAGAAACAGCACGTAAATAGCGCAGACGATGATTAAATTTAATAATGGCAAGAAACATAAGACAATGCGTACGTTAAATGAATTAATAGAAAACTATTTCAAAGGAAATGCGTGTTAAAAATCTAAAAATAGTACTTAAATGATATTATATATTTAAATAATTTAATAGTATCTAAAAATAGTATATTTTAACTTTTTTACTTTCCATATTTTAGTTTCTATATTTTATTTTGTTTAAATTATATAAAATAACAATAGCGATATTTTCGTTTTGACTATTGACATGCATTTATAACAATTTGAGCTAAATATAAAATAATCCCTTACAAGCTGTGAGATGCAGTCAATATTCCGCTGAGAGCTAAAATGAACGGCGCAAAAGCTTGTAAAACCTTTCACCGAAATGGCTCTTTAATTACGTTAAAGCTTGAACCCTTGTTCAGACAAGCACTGGTCGCATGAGGTAATTATAATTCACAGCCAGTCGACAGCCTCCTAATGAAGTTGGTTAAAAGCTTCTAGAAATTGCGAAAGCTAATAACCTTTGCTTTATCACTGAATGCGAAAAAGGGTGTGTCATGCTGTGAAAATGACATGAAAAGTTCTTCCCCGAAATCTCATACTTTAGAGCAACTTTTTATTAAATTTAGTGTTACGGAATAAATGCTGATTCACATCTGTCTGTGAAAGCCGCGCCTGGCACTCGCGAACAGTTCCACTTAAAAAAGGGTAGATGAGTTGTGGGTGATAACTTTCCGAAGTTTTCAATTTAAAACTTGCATTTTCTATCCCTTTGACATAATCAACTAAACTATGTATTTGAAATTATAATTGTTTCACGTTGTTTGATACGGTTCAAAATGCTTTTTATTATTCTTCCACTTATTGTTATCTTAGCTAACACTCCTATTTTGGTAAAATCAGAGAAGACCTGACGCATGCGTAAATTCGTAGAAGGTTTTACTAAAGAAGATCAGACAGTACTTATGCTTGCATGCTTTACAAAAACTGCGTAACAAACCCTGATTTCCTATCTTGAAAATATGGAGGACACAGTCTTGTCGAAATAGTTGCACAACTATCAAATAAGTATTTTTGGTCTCTGCTCAAATTTTCAGTATCCCCCATCCCTTTTTTTAGCCCCGTAACATTACAGTTAGAGCCTAAGGTGGTACAATGAGCAGATTTTCGCATTCCGTGGCAAAACCTACGGTCTGTTCAGGGGAGTGTCATATTTTTTCTGATACGAATAATTGAGCTAAAAACCACTCATAAATTAACTACAAATAGTCGTTTCATTTAATTCCAGTTTATTCCCGAGTTTCCTAGTTCCTAGAGTATCAAACACTGTACTCAGAATTCTGAGGGTTCTGAGTTTGGAAAATAAAGCCGACATGTACCAATCGAGTATTTGCGGAAAATGCTCTCCGTAAATCCGTGGATTTGATTTGAACCTGAGATATCTTAGGGTTTTTTAGGTGTCGCGGTAGCTAAGTATAAGAAACGCGTTCTGTAGGCAAATGCGAGCTAACAAGACTACGTATCAGGCCCTGATTTGCTGTATTGAAATTTTGGATGACACAGTTTAGTCGAAACAGTTGCACAACCCATCATTAAAATTAGTAAAAAAAAACGGCCCACCTTATATTCAGTCTCTGGTAAAAAAAAAAAAAAAAAAAAAAAAAAAAAAAAAAAAAAAAAAAAAAAAAAAAGGCCATTCCATTTGCTCAAATATGGAAAAAAAAAGTTTCCGATATTGATTGTTGGTATTGAGCCAATGTAAACATGTCATGTCTTCGTTTTCAACCTAAATTAAAAAATAATAATATAACACGGAAAATCAAAGATATTTTCACCTGAGCCTGACTATATATTGATTTTGGAGGTTTAACAACTCAAATGGAAAAGTAAATATTAAAATTTGATAATATCCCTGATGTCTTCTTTGATTCAATAAACAATCTTAACCCACACAACTTGGAAATGCAAACATAAGAAAACAAACACAAAGTCTCATCTTCAGAAGAAACTTATCGCATTTATGGATTATACTCTGCAGAACAATAAGTCTGATAAATCTTCTCACAGATAGGCTCTTTAATAAAGTTAAACTTCGAAACTTAACCATACGGAAACAATCTCCTGAGGTAATTATGATCAAAATTCCAGACGAGAAGCTTTTAACGAAGTTGATCAAGAACTGGAGATAGCGCATGAGTTAATAACTTTTCAGCTATATGCGAAAACTCGTACTGCGATTGACGTTGCAAAGCTCAGAATAGTTTGTGGTTTAATTAATGAGTACTTACATTTTTTTCCCTCGTAAGTTGAGATTAACTTTTCCAACACTTCTCAAAGAAATTAAGCTGTTAAAAATTTAGGGAAGGATGTTTTGTCATTCAGTATAGCTGAGAAAGATTTAAACTGTTGTAAAATGCTTGTTCAGATAACGGAAATGTGAATCAAGAAACTTTATTATCAAAAAAGATGTTCAAGTTTACAATGTTTCGAATCTCATTGACTAATGAAAAGTGTTTTGCCTTCTTACAGAATAGCTTTATAGCTTTGTTTTGACTTCTATGTAATATAAAACAATAAATGCGTAAAAAATCTTTGCTTAAAAATTTAAAAACTATTTTTATAAGGTCATCAAGAATTGTCCCTTGGTAAATCTGTTTGAAGATACAGTAAACCATCATTAATCCGGACCCTATTAAACCGGACTTCACTTAATCCAGGCAGCTATTTAGTTGTGAATACTGTATAAGTAAGAGTCGAGTAAGAGCGATAACCTATTTTAGTAGATGCTATTTTGTCTTTTTGCTATTCATTTTTGTAATTTTCGCTTATGCAGTTTTATTTTGCATTCCCTTGAATTCAGAGTGCAATTTTTACTGTGTATAGTAGTTTATTTATGTATCTTTGTTCAATTTAGAAATTATATTGTTTAAGATGCAATGTAGAAAGACCAGCGAATAAACTCTAAAGCAAAACTTCATTTTCAAAAATTTGTAACACCGTTAAAAACTGTAGAATTTGCCACATTACAGTAAAAACACTTTGTATGATATAAGTACAGTCGAACCCGCTTATTAGAATATCGGTTAAAAGAATATCCCGCTTAATATAATAGGTTTTCAGTGTACCAAATAGATATAATGCATTATTTTCATCCCGGATAATGGAATATCCCGCTTATTAGAATATTTTTTCGTGGCAAAATGGCTAGTCCACTAAGCGGGTTCGACTGTAATTGTTTTTTTTTTCTTTTTTAATTTGCAAGAATTTTTTTTATGTTGCATCAGTTTTTTTTTTCAAGGGTTCAGGGTGGGAGGGAAATGTTAAAAAAACTGCCCTAACCCAGTGAATGAACACCCCAACCAGTGTGGAGGTAAATGTTTTCTTTTTAAAAATGTGAAAAAGGAAGTAACTATCGTCAGTTCATATTTTAAAAACTCTTTAGAAAAAAAAAAAAAAACAAGGCGTCAAATCACTGGGGGGGGGGGAGGGGGGCTGTTATTCACTGGTCAGTCTTCTACCCTACTTTTATTTATTTTGACGACCTGGATACCCTATTAGTCCGGATAAAGATGTTCCACATACATTTTGCGATGCATGAAAGCTCGACAGATAAACGAACTTGTAGTGTGTTCAATAAAAACTATTATCAAATTGAGGCTCGAGAAATTCACGATTTCGGCAGCTAAGAACTGAATTTGAGAAAAGTAGAATAATTGCAATCTGAATTGCTTAGTGAGATCACCTTTCTTACAACCTTTCAATAATAAAGAGTTCGGTTTGCAGTAAGTTACCTGCAATCCTGCGATATCAGCGGCAGATGACGCATCAACGCCAGTGATGTAAATTCCCAGTCCATATTCAGCTCCTCCTCGTATCATCAAGCCTAGGATCAAGTCATCTTCGACGGCAACCATCACCTGAAATATAATTTAGAAAATTTACTTTTCGTTGTGATCTCTGATTCAATATCAAGTTGTGAAAATGAAGCAATCGTTACTTTAATGACAAAAAATTTCTATAAAAGGAGTAACATTTTTTAAAAACTTTCCAAGCGTTAAAATATTTGTACTTCCTTCTTTCGTTAACCGCTTCCCAAAAAACTTTTTTTAGAAAAAATTGCAAAAAAAAAAATCATTTTTTAAATTTGATTTTTAAATACAAGGAAATGAAACAAACCAAATATATCTAGGTTTCAAGTTGAATTTTTAATATTTTTAGGTGTAAAATCATTTAGTTTCGCCCGAGTTTTCTCTCGGTAATAATTACCTGCACCTCATACGAGCCCGAGATAACTCGGGATAATCAAGCAATCGGTTAAACAATGTGGTCCAAAAATGTATTACTTATACGCCGCCTCATTTATGCGCCTTTTTCACTTATACGACGATTTTGAATGATCCCAGCACATTCCATAGCAAAATAATAATAGTATCGTTCGTTTATGCGTCGCTCTAAAGATAAATATTTCACTTATGCTCCGAATTTTCCCTAAAATGTATGAAAAATTATTTATTTTCTTTAAAAAATAAGCAATTTTCTTTACTTTCCTCTTTATCTTTCGCCTTTATTGCTCACGGAAGACACTTTTTCCGCATGAACTAGAGTTCGAAGAGGGATAATTATCTATATTATGCATCGTTTTAAAGGGAACAGTTTGTATTTAGGTATGCTACAACTTTTGTTTTCTCTTTATCATTATAGTTAAGTTACAGTAATTGCCAAACTGTAGTAATATATCCCTTTTCTATAGAAACATTCTTATTCACTCGCTCATTAGAACCTATGTTGAGTTTTAGTCCTTTAAATAGGCTTGTTCACTTATACGTCTCCCTCACTTATGCGCCTTTTTCTGTTGGTCCCTAAGGCAGGCGCATAAGTGAGAGATCACTGTATAATGAAAAGAAGTACCTCATGGCTTTTTACTTCTATCCTTTTCTGGTTGTAAATATGATGAATGTAAATCATAAATCTTTTGTCAAAGTTCTTTTATTTCCTCTTCTACTAGAGTGCCTTGCATTTTAAAATAAGACCTTCAAGCTTTTGTTTAAAATATTTCTGAAAGTTTGCAATACTATGCTTACAAAGACAATTGATCAAATTATTTAAAGGACGCAAAATTGCAGAATTAAGTATGTATTAGTGAATTGTCCTTGAGAAGCCAATATTAATGATAATAAGTGTATGAAAATAGAACATTAAACTGGAATACAATCAAAGCGACAAACATGATAGAAGATTTGTAAATAAAATGGAGAATCAAAGACATGACAACTTAAATTTGAATGGTAATTTGCATTATTTAAACAAGTAAACATTTTAAATAATGTTAACGACATTTTTAAAGTTACACGGAAAAATATTTATATAAATGTAATTAAGTAATGTAACGATAATGCAAATTAAGTGAATTAATTAAATATTTATAATTGTGGCAAAGGATAAGAATACATTACTCGAGAAATTGATAAGAGGAAAGAAAATAAGTATATTGTCAGTAAATATACGTGTCCCTTTCATCTTTTAATGAAGTAAAGAATGAGGGTATATTTCAAATAAGACACAGACTTTTAATAAGGACCCAAATATTTTATTTCTCCAAGTTGTTCTTCTTAAAAGTAATTTTTCAGAAAATGTTGTTCCGAAACTAACTGAAAAGCAGTTGTATTTGTTGCCTGAATTTGTAACTTTGACTAATATTGAAATTTTCTAAACAGTTGGTTTCAAGTCGAAAAATTTTATTTGAAAAGGAACATTTCCACTAAAGCAATTTGAAAGCAGTGTCGAATAGCGAATTCTGAGAGCATTAGCGCAATTCTCTTTGAACTTTGTCATTTAATCCTCATCTTTTTAAATAACTAGTAATTGTGTTTTGTCGACATCGCCCTCGCAGTTTAATTTACCAATATTTTTCGTTTTGTCATATTCTTGAAGGAATTAATTAGCATGTTTCATAACAGTATTCCGCGAGTTTGATATTGCGGTTGTAGGAATGAGAAATTGAAACATGAATTAATTTATACCAAATTCCCATTTTAGGAAATTGAAAACACAAATTCAAAATAGGTCTCCCTCGAGGAAACAAAGTATAGATTTCCAACATTGAAGCTTAGTTTACATTTTTAGTTCTATTAATTCTCAATTGTTGGAAGTACGCATCTTCTTTGGGGAATTATAAGTAATTGAAAATAATTACAAGCTTATTAATGGCATTCATATAATTATTCCCAATTGCCTTTAAGCATCAAATTAGAACTTGAAGCAAAATTCTCCTGAAATTACTAGATATTTCTTAATTTATGTTCTGTCTTCTGAATGATTATGTAAGATTTATTTTGTTTCGTGAATTTTAAGCAAGGTATTAAAATGAAAAGGGCAAAGAAGTTACCTTGTTAGGAATGCAGTCCCCATAAGAAAAATTTTATTGCAACATACTGTCGGTCCCGCCTAAACGAATACTAAGGTTCTAAGAAATATTATTGGATTAAGCGTGGTATTTGTTTAAGCGAGGATCTTTAACATTGCGTGTGTGGCACCTGTTCCGGGAAGATTTATTCGTATAAGAGGGGTTTTCGTTTATCTGTTACCCGATTAAGCGGGCGACAGTACTTTAACGAATAATTCCGATACAAAATAATTTTTTGATGTTACTTAGTAATTCACGTTGCCCCCCGGGCTGTGTGGTGTGGCGTTGGCCTTCTACGCCTTGGACCCCGGTTCTGACGCACGGTAGCAAGTCGGAGGATTTTCAAGATGCAGAAAGCCGTCATTTCTCATGTCGTATGATTATGTGGCATGTAAAAGGTCTCCTGGGTATTCGATTGGTTTTGAATGCTGTGGCGTCTGTCCTCTGACCTCTTGCTGTAAAAGACGCCGCATTTCGTTTGATGAAAATTAAGACCTGACCGCCAAAACTGGCGTGGAGTGTGATCAGCCAGCCGTCCACGTTTCTTTATGTGTCCAGAAAGGGGTCTGGCAGTATCCCGTCGTCATGGCTCCCCTTTTGACGTTATACTAATGTGGCGTGGCGAGCTTCGCTGACAGTGCCAGACACCGGCCTGCTTTGGTGATCACCGCGGTATCCAGACATGGAAGGAGGTGTATTTAAATGATGTGCTGAATTCGCTCTCGAATCCCGGGCTGTTTTCCTATTCGTCACAAGCCTGTCAAGAACTCTCTGCCAATTCTGAATTTTAAGGGGGCTCCGTGGACCCCCCCCCCTCCTTATCTTCGAGACAGGCCCGTCATTTAGGGGGGAGGGGGGCAGGGGGGTCAATTGCCCCCCTGGCTTTGAGAAATCATTGTATTTACATATAAGTGGGCGTGGTTTTTGTTGTTTTCCGATGAAATAGCATTGTGTTTTCACCCTTTGCACCCCCCCCCCTGGAAAAACTTGAAATGACGTCCCTGGTTCAAAACCTCCACACCGGACTTAGTAATCTTTTTGGACACCACTGAGGCAACTGTGCTTGCTAGAGAGTTGTAAACCCACCCTGGTTGAGTATGGGAAATTTATGCTTAAAAAATTATCTAAAAAAAAAACTAATTCGAAATTAAGAAAAATGGCTACGAGGTGCAAATCTACGGGACTCGAACTAATTTTGTACCAAGTTTCAAGTCTGTAGGTGCAATGGGGCCGCCTGGATGCAGGCCAGCCACAAACATCCTTTCACAATATCTTTGAGCTTACTTTTTTTTAATATATAGAGAAAAGTTTAAAAAATATATAATTACAGTAATTGTCATGTGTACTTTTTCCTTTTTTTCTTTCTTGAAGAAGCGTATTTTTTAATGTTATTGGATTTTTGAAGGACGGCGGGTAGGTTTCTCTTATACATGCTAAAACTAAAACTTTTTAAATCCAAATGTAACATTGATAAAATGTAAAAAACAATTATCTGTTAAAACTGCAGCCGCGCATTTTTGCAATCAAATCTGTTTTAAGCAAGTTCATCTCTTTGAGCAGAATATGCATAGTAACAAATCGAACTCGTTAAGAATCGAACGTTAAACATTTTTGGCTTGCATAAAAGCTTATTTGAATCCAAAAATTAAAAGCTTCCTTCTCACCAAACTTTTTCCACACAAACAGAAACACATACTTTTCTTCTTTCGCTCAACTTTCAAAAATGATTTATCAAAGTGATCACTTTTATTTTTTACTTATTTTTCTTGTTAGAAATAGTTTAATATTATTGAACATTCTTTTGTGCGTGCATTTTATTTATTTATTTATTATTTTTCCTCAAAAGCATCATTAATTTAAAAGGTTAAATCTGGATTAATTTTGCAGTCGTAAGGATATAGGAATCTAGTAAAATATTTTGATATTTTTTCTTCATAAGGAGACGTTAACAAAACTTTTCTTTCTTTCTTCATTTTACTTCTAATTCGTATTGATTACAAAATGCTTAATATTAATTTAGTAAGAGTTTGCTCAAAAACGTCTTAAGATCCTTTGGGCGTTTTCAAGATTTAATTTCAAAAATATTTCTTCCAGCATTTTAGAAACAAATAAAATGCCGTACAAATGAACGCTGCCTTTTCTTTAGTTTCTGGAAATCTCTGATTTTCGGAGATCGTCCGGTAAGATTTTCACACTTCTTCTTCGTTGTCTGTGTACTGGATTATTGCTACATAGAAGTCTGTATGACTTTTCTCCATGTATTTTAAATAAACAGAAGTCTCCTGGAGCAAAAATCTTTTTAAATCTGAAACTTTTGTCCTTCTAAGATATAGCTGCTTATCAGAAGGGATAAACTAGAATAAATGCTTGTCCCTGTCTTGACTAGAAGAATTGGGGATATAATCTCGATTTTTAAACAATTTCCATTAAATTAGTTTGAATTGGGACAACTGATCAAAGTGTTTCGGTTCAGCCTACAAATCCTTATCCTATGGTATTATTAAGAATATTTAATTTTTATGACACTATTAAAAAACGTTGTCGATTCTCTCTGTTGCTCAGATATATGTTACTAAAAAATACTATTCTTAGGTTTGAAATACAAAGAGGTATGTACTTACATACAAAGTTTTGCAGACGATGAAAAATTGATGTTTTTAGCGTTCCGCTTGCAGCCTTGCTCATAAGCCAATAAAAGTGCCAGCAGGACAAAAACATTTTTTTCCCAACTTCTTATGATATTACTTTTCTAAAATTCCAGAATAACTGCTAATAATAAACAACGGTACATTTATGAAGAATTTCTTTATATGGCCAGGAAGTTTTGTTTCGAAGCATCCCACTGTTCCGATACACCCCATTTTAAGGTATCTTTTAGTATTTAAACATGCAGGAAAACTTGCTCCTTGAAAAACCAAATTCAATTATTTTCTTAAACTAACAAGTTTCAGAATTATTTTTTTAGACATCTAGACTATTAGTAAAAAACGTGGGGGGGGGGGGGGGGGCATTTTCAATTAACCATGAGATTGCAAACTTAATTAAAATTTACTCCTTTATTATGTCATATTCTTTACACAAGTAATATGAACTTTGCTGTTATACGTAAAAAGAATGTTGCCGAATAAAGTAATGATACCTCAGACGATATAAAATTTTATTTAATGCAACAAAAGTTCTTTATTTGCAAAACGAAGCAATAAAACCGAAACATTCCAAAATAAAAAATAAATAAATATGTAAAAAAACATGTATTCGAAGTAAATTTTCGTGTAAAAGTTGAACACAATTACCAGCAATAATAATCCTGTTGAGTGTAGACTAGAGGAAAGAAGATATTTGCTTGAACGATGGTAGAATTTTTATCGTATATAGAGATTCATAATTGTTGTTCGTTCATTTTTCATCAAAGTAAATATAAAATAGGAACAGAAGAGCACATTTTGAAATTCCTTTCGAATAATTTGAAAAAAAACTTGGTTTATGCCTACATATAGTTTTCTTTCCTGAAATAAAGTCGTTATTATCTCCACTTCGCTTAAAATTTCATCGAAATCTTATGAATAATTTTAGTTTTGCTTAAAAATTACTACACAACGAGGACGGTGCTTGATAATTTACGTTTTCAATGGCTTTTTTTAAATACTTTTTGTGAGAAATATTTTTCATCTCTTAAAACTTCAAAACAGTAAGAACTAGAAGCCGTCTTAAATTCCGCTGGTTCTAATTGAAGGGGCAAGTGGATAACGGTGATATGTGTCAATTTTGGAAAAACATACCATGGATGAAGGTGTTAAGGTAATATTCTGTTTTTTAAAGCTTTTTCTAGAACTTTAAAAAATTGTCACATATCACCTTTATTCACTTGCCCCTTCAATTGTGTTTGTGAGTTAACACAATTGAACACACACTAATTTGAATTAGTAAATCGGCGAAATTCAAAAGTCACATATCACCTTTATTCACTTGCCCCTTCAATTGTGTTTGTGAGTTAACACAATTGAACACACACTAATTTGAATTAGTAAATCGGCGAAATTCAAAAGTCACATATCACCTTTATTCACTTGCCCCTTCAATTGTGTTTGTGAGTTAACACAATTGAACACACACTAATTTGAATTAGTAAATCGGCGAAATTCAAAAGTCACATATCACCTTTATCCACTTGCCCCTTCAATTCAAAAATACATTTGGGTGAAAATACTATAAATGAACTTTTTGTGTCCCATAGAAAAAATCATCTGTTTCATTTAATAGTCATTATTTTACTGGTGGAAGTTATTTTTATGCTTGTGATGAGATAAAAGGATCAGAAGATTTTCTGATTTTTCCTTTTGAGTTTAGTAGGCACCAGCGAAAATAAGTTGTCAGCTCAGCGACTCTTGAAAGAGGCTAACAACTACTTGTACTTTTTTTTTTTGTGTGTAGAATCAGTTAAGGACTAACTCCTGTAAGCCCCATGTCCGAAAAAATTTCATGTTGTAACAAAAGAGAGAAAAAAAATCTTGGAAACACCATGTTGCATACGTGGCGCACCATCGTTTCGAGATATGAGTTTTTTTTTTTTTTTTTGTACATTACCGTAAAGTCGGGTTACTTGGACCCTAGGGGGTTACTTGAGCCCATTACAGTAAAATGATAAAATCTGGGTTTGGTACTTACTAGTTGAAGACTTGCACGTAGTTCTTCGTTTCTCCGCTAGGTAGAAGCACTCTGCAGTCTCTAACGCTAGTACCAAATCCAGATTTTATCATTTTACTGTGGGCTCAAGTAACCCCCTTGTGGGTCCAAGTAACCCGACTTTACGGTATTGAAAAAATAATGATAATGTGTTTTTGATAAAATGTGCTCTGAAATTTCTTTTACGTATAATTATGGTTAAAAAAAACATTCTGCCACGTTAATAAAAAATGAACGTTGAACGTATTTATATAAAAAGTAATAATCGGGCAGGCCAGGGAAGGCCATTTACAAACATTTTGGCTATTAATGCTAAAATTAATCATGTACCGTGAATTTGACTATGTGTGTCAAATAAAAGACTATGTTCTTTATAAAACAAACGATAACAATAATACGATTATTTTAAATGCTATTTTTCTATGTACCATCGGAATGCCAATAGCCTATATATTCACCCATTTATATTTGCACATTTAGTTTGTTTAATACAGAACATTTAGTCAAAATGTGCTACTGATGGAGATATAAACTAATGTTATTTAGTTCGTGTATTATGCTTGATGCAGAACATTTAGTCAAAATATGTTACTGGAGATGAATGCTAGAGTTATTTATATTCTGCATTTAGCTTAATACAGAACATTTAGTCAAAATATGTTACTGGGGATCTACACTGGTGTTGATAATATTCCCATTCGTACATTAAATTAATGCAGAATATTTAGCTGAAATATTTTATAGTGCTGCTTTGATAAGTTGGCATCCGATGTTGGCAATGTTTACCTCTTTTTTAGCCTACTTTCCCGTTAAAAATAAAAGAAAGACGAAAAAAGTATTAAAAGTGGCTTAATGCATCTAAAAAATATCGCCAAGTCCAAAAAATATCGCCAAGTGAAAAAAAATATCGCCAAGTACAAAAAATATCGCCAAGTTAAAAAAATAAAAAGGTAAAATGAATATCGAAAAATTAAAAATTTGAAAGTAGGGTATTGAGATGGGGAATTTGTGTGTCTGTCTGTCTGTCAGTCTGTCTGTCCCCCCCCCCCTAATAACTTTTGAATGAACATTCCGATTTGGACAAACTTTTTTTTGTTGGAAAGATCTCGGCGAGTACAGCTCATTCCCATATTTGATTTTTCGATTTGAACAATTTTTGGTTCAACTTTGAGCCGTTCAAACAACCTGTCCCGCGATATTAACTTTTTAGTTAACAGTCCGATTTGAACAAACTTTTTTTTGTTCGAAAGATCTTTTCAAGGGTACTTCATTCCCGTATCTACATTTTCGATTTGAACAATTTTTCGTTCAACATTGAACCGTTCAAACAAGCTGTCACCCCTAATAACTTTTGAGTGAACAGTCTAATTTTAACAATTTTTTTTTGTTCGAAGCATTTCGGCAAGGACACTTAATTACCGTATTTAAATTTTAAATTTGAACATTTTTGGTTCAACATTGAACCGTTCAAGCAACCTTTTCCCACCTAATAACTTTTTAGTGAACCGTCCGAATTGAATAAACTTTTTTTTGTTCGAAAGATGTTATCAAGAATACTTCATTCCCGTTTTTAGCCTACTTTCCCGTTAAAAATAAAAGAGACGAAAAAAGCATTAAAATTGGCTTAATGCATCTAAAAAATGTCGCCAAGTCCAAAAAATATCGCCAAGTCCAAAAAAATATCGCCAAGTAAAAAAAATATAGCCAAGAAAAAAAAGTCAAAAAGAAACAAAAAAATGAAATAAATATCAAAAAATTAAAAATTTGAAAGTAGGGTATTGAGATGGGGAATTTGTGTGTCTGTCGGTCGGTCGGTCTGTCTGTCCCCCCCATAATAACTTTTGAATGAACATTCCGATTTGGACAAACTTTTTTTTGTTGGAAAGATCTCGGCGAGTACAGCTCATTCCCATATTTGATTTTTCGATTTGAACAATTTTTGGTGCAACTTTAAACCGTTCAAACAACCTGGCCCGCGATATTAACTTTTTAGTTAACAGTCCGATTTGAACAAACTTTTTTTTGTTCGAAAGATCTTTTCAAGGGTACTTCATTCCCGTATCTACATTTTCGATTTGAACAATTTTTCGTTCAACATTGAACCGTTCAAACAAGCTCTCACCCCTAATAACTTTTGAGTGAACCGTCCGATTTAAACAAACTTTTTTTTGTTCGAAAGATCTCGGCAAGGATACTTCATCCCCGCTTTTAAATTTCCGATTTGAACATTTTTTCGTTCAACATTGAACTGTTCAAACAAGCTCTCACACCTAATAACTTTTGAATGAACAGTCCGATTTAAACAAACTTTTTTTTACTAGTTAAGGATTCCGGGCTGTTTTGCCGTGGTCTAAATGGCTTTAATCCATACGTTTCGATCGCAACTGCGGCGGTCATCTTCAGTGGGTGTCGTTGATTAATTTGGCGACTGATGCGAAATTTCGAACTGCTGCAAGATTTTAAATTGAAAACGCAGCGCCTTCTACCTTCCGGCTCGAGATTGACAGATGACTGGATGCCAAAGCTTGTTAACTTTTACTTCTTCCTCCTTCTTGTTAAAATTATTTGGGTGTTTGAAAATTTCAATGGCCTCTCTATTCAATCTGGGGAAATAATTTGAAGTCCGTGAAATTATTTTGGCCTCTTTGAATTTTATATCATGTATTCCATTACTGAAAGTGTGCTCCGCGATAGCCGACTTTTCAGTCTGACCCAGCCGGCAATTTCTCTGATGCTCTTTGATTCTTGTATTAACGCTCCGTTTTGTCGTCCCGATATAAACTAATCCACAGGAACAGGGGATCTTATAAACTCCTGCGGCGGACAACGGATCTCTAGCATCTTTCACTGAACGCAGCAGGTCGCTGACTCTATTGGAGGGCTTAAAAACCGTCTTAATATTATGTCGACGTAAAAGTCTTTCAATTCGGTCTGTGACGTCCTCAACGTAGGGAAGGTAGGCTATGGACTTGACCGGTTCTTCTTCAGGCATCTTTCTTTCTTTCTTGGGGTGGAAAGCTCTCTTAATTTCTTGTTTAGAAAATCCATTGGCTTGGAAAACATTAGTAAGGTGGGCCAGCTCATTTTCAAAAGCAGACGGTTCGCAGATTCTAGAGGCCCTGACGAAAAGTGTTTTTAACACTCCCCTCTTTTGTCGAGGATGGTGATTGGAGTCCTTGTGTAGATTAGCGATCTGTATGTGTTGGCTTGCGGTAAACACAATGGCCAAGGGTTCCGTCTTTTCAATTAATTGCGTTTTCAATTTAAAATCTTGCAGCAGTTCGAAATTTCGCATCAGTCGCCAAATTAATCAACGACACCCACTGAAGATGACCGCCGCAGTTGCGATCGAAACGTATGGATTAAAGCCATTTAGACCACGGCACAACAGCCCGGAATCCTTAACTAGTATTTACTCCGGCCGTGAAAGCCTTCATTCTTACATTAAACTTTTTTTTGTTCAAAAGGTCTCGGCAAGGATGCTTCATTACCGTATTTAAATTTTCAATTTGAACATTTTTTTTGTTCAACATTGAACCGTTCAAACAACCTTTCCCCACATAATAACTTTTAAGTGAACCGTCCGAATTGAATAAACTTTTTTTGTTCGAAAGATCTCGGAGAGGCTCATTCCTGTATTTCACTTTTCAATTTGAACCATTTTTCGTTCAATAATGAACCGTTCAGAAAAAATTTTAACATGAGCGCCTACGGAGACATTTAAATTGAATGTTGATTCTGAACTTCAAGGCGGATTTCCTTCTAACTAACTTTGTAAGAAAATGGTTTTGATAAATAATGTATTGTAAAGTACTTTTCTGAATAATCTTCTGTGAGGACTCTGATTCTGACTCCGACTCCGCAAACATGGCGGAAATGCAGGCTCAGAAAAAATGACTGACTGGGCAGACGATTTTTTGTTTATTTATTTATTTGTTTGTTTAATTTATTATTATTATTTTTTTTATCAGACGATTTTTTTTGTTGACAAAAATTTTTCATTCACGAGAGCATTTTATTCCTTATTTATATTTAACAACTGGCAACGGATTAAAAATGAAATTCAAGACATTTTATTAACGAACAAGTTTTTTTTCTTTCTTTGATCAAATGTGTTTTGAAGTTCTTTGTACTTTTATTTTATTTATTTATTTTTTTTCTTTTGAAAACGATTGTGGAATTTTTCTACGGAAGAACTATAACAGTTACATTCTTTAAAAGGTGCGACAAAACTTTATTGACTCGTTTATTCACTTTTTACCTGTCTATTTTATCTGATGAGAGGGGTATATTTTGCTTTCAGAAATCAGCTTTAAGTGCTATAAAGATATGTTTGACATAATTTTTAGTTTCAGATAATCAAGAGAATATTGATCAGATGCTACAATGCCGATGTCGATGTACAGGAAAGTAGGCTCGTTTAGTTCTTGACAGAACTTCTTGTTATACTCCTATTACAGTTATATTTTTGTTTAATAATTTTGTTATTCAAAATTTATTTGTATGTGTCTCATGCGGGACATTCCAAATCAACCTCGTGTCATGTGCTTTATGAATCTGTTAATTTTTTGCTCTATTAGTTTAGCAATCATCAAGAGCGCCCCGATGGAATGTCACGGGAAGTCACTGTGACTTCCCAATAATTTCTGTAGTCGGCACATTTTGCTGACGATTCGGCAATTTAAAGACAACATTGAGATTATTTGTTCTTTTTAGTTTTTAGAATTTTGTTAAAAAGATGCCTTATGTTTTTTCGCACTAAATGTTATGCATGTACGACACGTAGCATGCTTGTATTTTATCATTCGATAAAATTGGAACTTCATTCGGCAAAATAATGATTTTCCCCCTCCCAAAAATTTTAGTTCAATGATTAAAAAAAAAAGAAAAACTAGATTTTGAAAGCTAAGGTTCCATTGTAAAGTGAAGAGTATCTCATTTCTTAAGAAACAACAATTTAAACCGTTGAAAAAAAATGATGTTAATGCAATTTCACGGAAAAGTAGCCATTTTGTCCCCTCACATAAAAAGTAGTATGTAAATTTATACCTGCTCTCTGATGACATCCATTTTCAAAACAAAATCTTAAACGCGAGTGAACAAATTTCAAAACTCTCCAAAGTTTCACATTTCGGTAAGAAAGTTGAGGATATATTGCTTTTGTTGTGTTAAAGCGCTGTTCCCATAAATATTTGATTTATTATTGAACAAATTCTTTAATATATGATTAATTCATTTATTCTTATCATATCTCCGCAATATTGCAATTAATTTCCCAGATGATACTTTTTTTTAAGTTCTTCTCCCATAGTAATTAGAATCAAGGGCGAATTTCAGTTAAGGGCAGAGAAGGGGTTCAAAGCAGAAGGTTGTCAAAGTACAATTTTTGGTTCAAGCAACTGGAGCGAAATGTTCGAAATGTAAGTCCTCAAAATGCAGTTTCTAGCGATATTTGATCTCTTAAGACGGGATCATAACCCCCATGAACCCTCGCTCTGTATCTGGCCCTCAGTTATGCATCATTACAAGTTTCTAAACACTTGGCTGCATGTTTAAGTGCCGACCAACTAGTAAAGACTGTTAACTAACTGAATAAGGTTTCATCCGTAGTACATAGAATAAAAATAAATATACGTGATATGTGCAAAATTTAATTTTAACTTCATACCAAAGCGTACCTTTGCCCTATGCTTTATATAAGGGATGCATTCGGCTATTTTTTTTGAGAAATGTCAAATTGCTATTTTTTTAGCCTACTTTTCTGTTAAAAATAAAAGATACGAAAAAAGTATTAAAAGTGGCTTAATGCATCTAAAAAATATCGCCAAGTTCAAAAAATATCGCCAAGTTCAAAAAATATCGCCAAGTCCAAAACAAAGTCAAAAAGAAAAAAAAATGAAATAAATATCGAAAAATTACAAATTTGAAAGTAGGGAATTGAGATGGGGAATTTGTGTGTCGATCGGTCGGTTTGTCGGTCTGTCTGTCCCCTCCCCCTCCCCCCGATAACTTTTGAATGAACATTCCGATTTGAACGAACTTTTTTTTCTCGGAAAGATCTCGGCGAGTACTGCTCATTCCCATACCTGATTTTTCGATTTGAACAATTTTTGGTTCAACTTTGAGCCGTTAAAACAACCTGTTCCGCGATATTAACTTTTTAGTTAACAGTCCGATTTGAACAAACTTTTTTTTGTTCGAAAGATCTTTTAGAGGATACTTCATTCCCGTATCTACATTTTCGATTTGAACAATTTTTCGTTCAACATTGAACCGCTCAAACAAGCTGTCACCCCTAAAAACTTTTGAGTGAACAGTCCGATTTAAACATTTTTTTTGTTCGAAGCATCTCGGCGAGGATACTTTATTACCGTATTTAAATTTGAACATTTTCGGTTCAATATTGAACCGTTCAAGTAACCTTTCTCCACCTAATAACTTTTAAGTGAACCGTCCGAATTGAATAAACTTTTTTTTGTTCGAAAGATCTTATCAAGAATACTTCATTCCCGTTTTTAAATTTTCGATTTGAACAATTTTTCGTTCAACATTGAACCGTTCACACAAGCTCTCCCCCCTAATAACTTTTGAGTGAACAGTCCGATTTAAACAAACTTTTTTTTGTTCGAAAGATCTCGGTAAGAATACTTCATTACCGTATTTAAATTTTCAATTTGAACATTTTTTCGTTCAACATTGAACCGTTCAAGCAACCTTTCTCCACCTAATAACTTTTAAGTGAACCGTTCGAATTGAATAAACTTTTTTTGTTCGAAAGATCTCGGAGACACTCATTCCCTTATTTCACTTTTCAATTTGAACCATTTTTCGTTCAATGATGAACCGTACAGAAAAAATTTTAACATGAGCGCCTACTGGGAAATTTAAATTGAATGTAGATTCTGAACTTAAAGGTGGATTTCCTTCAAACTAACTTTGTGAGAAAACGATTTTGATAAAAAATGTATGTAAAGTACTTTTCTGAAAAATCTTCTGTGAGGACTCTAATTCCGACTCCGACTCCGCAAACATGGCGGAAATGCAGGCTCAGAAAAAAATGACTGACTGAGCAGATGATTTTTTGTTTATTTATTCATTTTTTGTTTAATTTATTATTATTATTTTTATTTATTTTTTTTGGCAGACGATTTTTTTTTGTTTACAAAAATTTTTCATTCACGAGAGCATTTTATTCTTTATTTATATTTAACAACTGGAAACGGATTAAAAATAAAATTCGAGACATTTTATTAACGAACGAGGTTTTTTTTTCTTTCTTTGATAAAATGTGTTTTGATGTTCTTTGTACTTTTATTTTATTTATTAATTTTTTTTCTTTTGAAAACGATTGTGAAATTTTTCTACAGAAGAACTATAACAGTTACATTCTTTAAAAGGTGCGACAAAACTTTATTTACTCATTTATTTACTTTTTACGTGTCCATTTCATCTGATGAGAGGGGTATATTTTGCTTTTAGAAATCAGCTTTAAGTGCTATAAAGGTATGTTTGACATAATTTTCAGTTTCAGATATTCAAGAGTATATTGATCAGATGCTAGAATGCTGATGTCGATGTGCGGGAAAGTAGGCTCGTTTAGTTCTTGACAGAACTTCTTGTTCTTTATTACGAATGGGTAATTGACGCGGATTTGAGTTGAAATACTTTTTCAAAACGACTGCGAAAGCAACCCCATTCTATTTAGCACCAATTACCTTTCCCTATTACCCTTAAAAAAAGGAAAACATTGTCAATGTTGGAGGTCAACTTACAAGAGTAGCATTATACTCAAGTTCTATACTACAGGTTATTAGCATTCGTATATTTACCTTCAATCAGAAGATTTAGTCAAAATATGCTTGTGTTAAAACGCTTTTAGCTGAAAAACCACCAAACTGAAATGCTTCTAAAATTAAGTATTTGAGCATTTTGTTATAATTATATTTCTTTCACTCTTTATCACATTCAGATGATGTGAGCTTTTAACCGTATTGTTTTTGGCACAGGTAACACTCTAGCGAAAATTATATAAAGAGGATTTCGTGAAAATCAGTTTGATTTAGTCTAGGCAAATATTTTTACACTATTAAAATGTTAGGCACATATAGGACTGTTAGGCATAGCAGAGCCGACCGTTTAAAAAAAAAAAAAGTCTGAATTATGTTTTTATTCTATTTAGTTTTCTTTCTTTCTTTATTTCGTTTTTCTTCTTCTTTTCTTTCTATTCTTTTCTTTCTATTCTTTTCTTTCTTTTTTTTTTTTGTAAACCTGTAGCAATCATCTTAACTGATAGATAACTGCGTTTCTGAATTTCTAGAAACTTGTTCATTCCAATTAAAAATAAATCTTGTTTTCGGTTTGCTGAATATATGACTACTGAAACTTATTAGTATTTAAGTATTGATGCGAAAGTGCTTACAAATTTGACTATTAGTCTTTAGTTTTCTTCACAACATAGGAAGAGCAAAATATAAAAAGAAACAATCCGAAAATTACAGCGAAGGTATTGTTATTTTCATTCTTTTTTTGTAATTCTCAATTAATGATGAAATTAAAAAAAATAAAAAGCGTAAGCATTTAATCTTATTTTTAATTCCATTGAAGGGGTAGGGGATGCCTAAGGATGTAAATCCTATTTAGTGTTACTTTTTTTTTCTCTCTTATTTTATATATATATTTTTTATTCCTTATGAATAGGCGTATTATTTTTTCCAGGGTGATAAACAAAACAAAACCATTAAAAGCAACTGAAAAAAATCTATGTACATTTGAACAAGAAGGGAATACGTTGTTAAATATTTCTTCGGTAATGATGTAATTAAACAATTTCTGCTTGTGCAAAAAATGGGGGTGGGAAAGGGGGAAATAAAACATGGAAGCAATTATCCAAAGCATATGTTTCTTAGAGTATTTTTTGCGATAATTAAGCGTTTATCAAATTTCTTTATTTAAGAATCGTTCCAAGAGAAAAAAAACAGTCCGTAAGCAACATTATTTTTTAATGCGAATGTATTTCATTTATTTATCCATCTCTATAAAAGTTGGTAGAGACCTTATACACTGTAAAAAATTGATGTTTTTACAGTATGATACAGCTAATTTTATAGAAATAAACTGTAAAAATTTCTAATTTTACTGTACTAAACTGAAAAATTGCTAATTTTACAGAGATAAACTGTAAAAGTGCTTATTTTACAGTTTATTACTGGAACCTAAAAAAACTGGTTTTTAACTGGAACCTCGTCTGCCAGTATTATACTGTTGTTTTTGCGGTATAACATTGCTGAATTTTACGGTAATAAACTGTAAAATTTCTAACTTTACAGTAAGAAACTGTAAAATCGCTAGTTTTACAGTTTAATACTGCGCATTTTCCAGTTTTAAATTGGAGGCTCGGCTGCCAATATTATACTGCAAAAACAACAGTTCATGTTTTTTCCTTTTCTTTCTTTTTCTGTGTGTATGTACAATGCAATCACGCTACAATACGATTAAACTTACGCGAAATGGAAACAACGCAAGTTTTTTAAGAGTAATATAACTCAAAGTTATATTACTCTTAAAAAACCCCCTCCCCCCACCTTCTTTTTTTTTCTTTTTTTGAATGCATAGTATAAGTTTGATACTCTACGTTGGTAACGGTAATATTTTATTTAGGAACGGTTTAAAACTGTCGGAAGGAGGAAGCTTACAATGTAAAAAAAAAAAAAAATGTGTAACCTTACGCCTTAAAAAAAAATGGAGGCGTCACAACTGCCTTCAATCCAATGGAGTAATTAACTGATAAAAGTAATTAACTGATAAAACTGGCCTAACTTTACGCATCACTCATAGCAGCTTTGGGTACAGAATGCTGCCACTGCTTTTATGAAGTATTGTTACAGAATTTTACTACAGTGTGGAAATGAACAAAACCATAGTGTAGGTTTATCAAAGAGTCGCACACACAGTAGTGTCACTGTGGAATGGGATGGGGTTTCCACCGCTGGTGACACTCTCTTTGGGGATGACAACCAAAAGGAAGTTAAGAGTTTAGGGGAATGGTAATGATTTCAATTCTGAAAATTTTCAGGCAAATGTTTAGATATAATATTATTAATTAAATTTTAGACATTTTATTTTTAGTTTTGTCCAAAAATAATCCCACATAAACTCAAAAAATTAACCTTCTTCATCCTGTTTTTTTTTTCTTTTCTTCTGAGAAATTTATCATCCACTCAAACAATAACCACAAACGTGTTCCTTTCGATCAAGTTAGCGTGTCTGAAGTCGGGGGGTTTTCAGCAGGGCTGTGGAGTCGGAGGAAAAATTGTTGACTCCGACTCTGGGATTTTAAAACTTCTAACTCCCGACTCCGACTCCTGCTATTTTTTTTAAAAAAATTATTATGTTTTGCCCAGATGCGAAGAGTTAAATGCCCTATACAGAGGTTGAAATATTAAGAACATTTTTTTTTTCAAGAATCCTAGATGTTCAGGATTTAGATTTTGGAAGTTGAAAATTTCATATGTTAGTTTTAAAGACATGTTTTCACCTGTCTAGAATTTCGCTCAAATCGGAAGTAGTGGGAGTCGGAGTCGACCCGATTAATCTAACTCCGACTCCTTTTGTCCAAAATCCGCCCGACTCCGACTCCACAGCCCTGGTATTCAAAGCTATTTGACTTGCTCTTATTATTTTTTGTCTTGAGAACTTTCGAAAAGAAATAAAAAGATGCGAAGCCAGGATGGTAAGAAAATATTTTCAAAATATTAGTAGAAAAAATAGTATGTTAATATGACTAAATGCTATAGCTACTAGGGATGCACCGATAAGCAAATTGGCTGATTACCGATTACCGATTAATCGGCAGTTGATAATCGGCCGAATAATCGGTCAAGCCGATTAATGATTAAAATGGTTGTTTTCAGTACTACCAATTTCTCCGTTACAGTTTTTTTTTTTTCGTTTTTTTTTTTTTTTTACAATTCTAACTTTTGAAATAGTTGCTAATTTTTTCTTCTATTTTCCTAATTTTCCCAAAATAATTTCAAAAATTTATCAAATTTCTCTGAACTAATTTTCATATTATTGTCATTAATATTGCATTAAAACAATGCTAATTATGTAAACTAGACATGAAAATTAAAAAAAAAAAGGAGGGGGAGTCTGTGTGGTGAGCAATCCAATTTTGAAGTTCTTTCAGTTTCAATTTCTCCATTATTAGTAGCTATGTAATTTAAGACTTTTATTCTTTGTGAAAATTGAAGATTATCTAAAAGCAAGGAGAAAAGTATCGACGCATGAAAAATGTTGCTACATTATCTATGGGTATTTTTATTAAAAATAAGAGAATTATTGTATTAAAAACTTTACATCAACGGTGAGGATTATTATTACTGTTAATAAAATTCTTCATCATAAATTTTTAGTAAAGGTTTACTTCAAGAAATATTATTAAAAAAATATTTTTTCCGCCGATTAATCGGCCCGACTTTGCCGATTATTAATAATCGGCAAAGTGGTCGATTATGGTCGATTAATCGATACTGCCGATTAATCGGTGCATCCCTAATAGCTACCAATTCTCCCGATTTGTTCGGAAAACTCCCGAAAGTTCGTACCTTCGCCGGAACTTCCTAATGCAGGAAATACCTCCCGAGTTTTCGCTAAAAGAACGAAATTCCCACAACTCCTAAAAAAATAAATATATTTTTGTGAGGAGAATTTTGGGGAAAGCGCCTACGACAAAACAATCATGAAAACGAAACATTTTCATGCACGAGTATGAAAATTGTATGTTGTCAGTCCTTTTTAAAATATGTTTATTTAATTTTCGTTCTTTCCAAAACTTTTATTTCCCAAAAAATACAGCAAAACTTTTCCGATATTTCTTTAAACTTCTTAAATTTGTAATTACCGCAAGGAATGTTCAATCACTTTTAAGAGAATGGAAAAGTATGCCTCTAGGATTTTTTTTTTCTTTTTTAAACGTAAAAGCTATAATTTATATTTTTTAATGTATGTATCTTTCGACCCATGAAAGTAAAAATAGTAAAATGAAATTCCGAGTTTCAGGTTTTTTTTCTCGAATTTTAGGTCCTATTCAGGCTTTAATTTTAGGCTTTAATAATCTCTAATAATATTTCAAAAATCCGTTTAGCACTTAGCACTTTTTCGCTACATTCATCCATGCAACCTCCCTAAATTTATGCATAAGGCAATTTATGTCTCCCGAGTTCTGATCTTTTTCTGCTTAAGACTGTGAAATGCTTTAAAATTATTTACTTTGAGAAGACATAATGAAAGATTAACTATAAAAAATTAAGAAACTTTGAGGCAAAGTCTTCATTTTAATATTTTTCCGGTTTGTTTACTTATTGTACCTATCGTATGTCACATATAATATGGGTTCCGGTCTATCCAAACAAAGACGCACTTTAAGGTTAAGATTACATAAAAATTTAATTAAATCGCGCACTAGACGCATTTCAATCACTAAACACTAATATCAAAATAAACGCAGCAAAGCCCTTGTCAATTTTTTTTTCTTTCCCTGTTCTTCGTAAAGAGGGCGCTCGAGTGACTCTTAAAATTTCTTCAGTTCAGTTCCGAGGAAGCCAGGAAGAATAATATTTACGCATTTTTTACAAAATTAATTTCATCAGATAAGTGTTTTTCGGCAAGATTTTCTTCCAAGTATGCTTTCTTTATCAATTTTATGTACAAAAATATCTTATGTGATCGCAGCTGTTTTCATTTCATTTTTTGTAGCAGACGAGGTTTATATCAACCATAAAAAACCGCACATTAGGAAAATCTATATTGGAGCTTTTTTGGAATATAAACCTGATCTTTATGAAAACATGGTATCCTAGTAGTTGTTGGTAATAAGATTTTAATGTGATTTTAACAACATACTCTTTGAGCTTATTGCGTATTAGATTTCTTTTGGAATTGTTGCTCCACTTAGGGCGTTTGATATTCTTATGGTAATTCAACTACACCAGAAAATATGCCATTTTTAATGAGTTGAATGCATCATAAAACATTAATCTTAACGCTAATAAAAATTTTCCAGCCCCGGGTTATTTTATAATATTTACGAGGATTACGTTCCAAAAAAATTTACACGTTTTAAGCTCATCTTCTTCCACAAAAAGAGAAAGTAATTTCAGAAAACTCATAATTTTGGTAACTCTCTATTAAAGGTATAGTTTATTAAATTTTTGAATTCATAAAAAAGCATTACATGAATTAACATAAGAATTAAATAATGTTATCTCAGTCAGATTTTTTTTGGAAAAAAAGAGATGTTTAATATAAAATAAATATCACAATATTCATGAATAAACAAGATATTTTACAAAATGCTAAGTCCTGTCCCCGTTATATGCAATCTCATTTATTTTTTACTAGTGGTACCCGCACGGCTTTGCCCGTGGTATAAAATTAAAAGTTCATTTGTAAAATAATTGATATAGCAGAAAAAAAGCTCTATTTTAGTTGTAATTCAACTATAATTCCGTCAAAGTATGATATAAAAATCTGGTATGGACCCCACGCTACTTAATTTTACGTGTAAATTTCTTAGAAGATGCCTTAAGTGCTAAAATAGTGCTTGGAGTGAGCAAGATAACAGTTCAAACATTTATATCCCTAGTTTGCCACGAAACAATGCAAAAAAAAAAATGTTTTACAATGATTAATCTCCTAAATATCGCCGATTTTAACATCATTCAGTGGATTTTTCGCAAAATATCGCCAATAGCGCCAAATTGAGTCCAAATAAAAAAAAGAAAACAATTTTTTTCTCTAACTTGGCGATATGTCGCCAAATTGGCAGCAAATACTTGACGACCAAAAGCTTGGCGATATATTGCCAAGTGGTCGCGCCAATTCATATCACTTTTGTCTGCATTGAAATGAACACTGATTTACTCCATAAAAGGGGTAAAACACCCCTTGGAACATTCGAATGCAACCCCAAGGGAGATGCACAAAAATAAGCTAAAAGAGAAAATAAGAACAATTTTGTTGCTCACAGAAACCAACAGAAATCTTACCAAAGTTTAAAAGAAGAAGAAAGTTTTCTTTCCTAGCTTTAAAAACAAAACAATACATTTTCCGAAATGAAACACTTTAAAAAGAACGATGCAATAACGCAATTGATACGATATTTGGTTAATCTGTGCTTTAGGTACCCTTTTCTCGCTAAATGGGCGATAGGCGCGCCAAGCGTGGTAACCCTGGCTATTTTGCGTAGTTTCTCTCAAAGCTTTCACTTCCGCGAGACACGCAAAAACGCGCCAAGTAAGGTCCCAAAGCATTTTCACCGGGAAAAAGACAGGGTTGCCAGAGAATTGAAACAAAAAAATACTACGCCTCCTCTAAAAAAAATATTACAAAATACTACTGTTTCCAAACGTTGCCAAAATCAATGTTGCTGAAATGCGAAATCTATGAAAATGAAAAAAAAAAAAATCCGCCAAATCTTTTAATTAAGTCATTAGTTTTTTGGAAACAGGGTTGCCGGAAAAATACTACGCTCCTTATTTGGGCCGAAAAAATACTACCGTAGTATCAAAAATACTACGCCTGGCAACGCTGGAAAAAGAACGAAACAAAAATAAGTATGAACACGTAACCATGGTAACAACATGAAAAGTTGATTTCCGTTGATAAAATAATTCATTTCATCTATCTTTTCAAACAAATTTTATTCTCGAGTTCAACCATTTTAGAATCGTTTGGCTTGCTTTACTGAAGGTAAGCCTTGAATTCCGGGATTCTAAAAACATTTGTTACAGCTCTCCTGATGATCGTAGAAACTTCGAAAAAACTTCATTTTGTGCAGAAAAATTCAAGCTTTCGAATGACATAAGACTTGAAAATGTGTATGAAATATTTCTTCCCTATTTTACCGAATTTCTGCTAAGAATTCGAATAGAAAAAGAACGAAATGGAATTTTCGAAAAATAATGGAATTTTCGCTTCGAGGGGCAAAACTACATGATACAAACTAATTTTGTGCCAAGTGGCATGAAAATCTACCGAACGGTTTTGGCGCTACGCGCGTAACAGACAGACAGACAGAAAGAAGGACAGACAGACCCACCTTCAGCTTTATTATTAGTAGAGATTTTTAATAGCTGAAGCTATGCAGCATCGCCCTTGAGAGCGATCGACCAGTCGGCCTCGAGCCCATTTTGAGCAGATCGAAGCAGTATTTTGAAACTTGCATTTGTCTAAGGAGAATTGATGAATATTA
The DNA here is from genome assembly GCA_038373865.1 of Uloborus plumipes. Taxonomy (NCBI): domain Eukaryota; kingdom Metazoa; phylum Arthropoda; class Arachnida; order Araneae; family Uloboridae; genus Uloborus; species Uloborus plumipes. The sequence continues at coordinate 62,201 of JAXGGA010003251.1, read as the reverse complement.
ATTTCGGAAACAAAATTAGGTTCAACGTCTAACATAAAAATTATTTGAAATTTTTTCCACTAGAACTTTTTATAATCATTATTTTATCAATTTTCAAACAAGCAATGTGCTTGTGTTTGAGAGTAATTTGTTGTCGGTTGACAATACATTTTTTAGCAATTTAAACCAACTGCTTAATAAGTTTAAAGTTTCTAAGTCTTTTTCGACAAGAGTTAACGTACAGTTTGAGAGTGTTGACTTTAATGCCTCCCCCACCCCTCCCAATCGATCTGGTGTTCACATCAAAGTTAAAAAGTCGGCATTCGGACGATTTCGGTTGCCGACAACTGATCTAGCGCGAAGCCGCCGTGGCGCAATCAGCTCGTGCGGTTGGCTGTTAACTGAATGTTTGGTTAATGAAACTCACTCGATAGAGAGAAAATAACATGTGTCTTTTGCAGTGTTTCCTGGTTTTGACGCTTTTTAGCCTACTTTCCCGTTAAAAATAAAAGAAAAACGAAAAAAGTATTAAAAGTGGCTTAATGCGTCTAAAAAATATCGCCAAGTCCAAAAAATATCGCCAAGTTAAAAAAATATCACCAAATCCAAAAAATATCGCCAAGTTAAAAAAATAAAAACGTAAAATGAATATCGAACAAGAAGTTCTGTCAAGAACTAAACGAGTCTACTTTCCCGTACATCGACATTGGCATTCTCGCATCTGATCATTATTCTCTTGATTATCTGAGACTGAAAATTATGTCAAACATACCTTTTTACGGTACGGTTCAATGTTGAACGAAAAAATGTTCAAATTGAAAATTTAAATACGGTAATGAAGTATCCTTGCTCAGATCCTTCGAACAAAAAAAAAAGTTGATTTAAATCGGACTGTTCACTCAAAAGTTATTAGGGGTGACAGCTTGCTTGAGCGGTTCAATGTTGAACAAAAAACTATTCAAATCAAAAATGTAGATACGGGAATGAAGTATGCTTGAAAAGATCTTTCGAACAAAAAAAAGTTTCTTCAAATCGGGCTGTTCACTCAAAAGTTAGCATCGCGGGACAGGTTGTTTGAACGGTTCAAAGTTGAACCAAAAATTGTTCAAATCGAAAAATCAAATATAGGAATGAGCTGTACTCGCTGAGATCTTTCCAACAAAAAAAAGTTTGTCCAAATCGGAATGTTCATTCAAAAGTTATTAGGGGGGGGGGGACAGACAGACCGACCGACTGACCGACCGACACACACACACACGAATTCCCCATCTCAATACCCTATTTTCAAATTTTAATTTTTCGACATTCATTTTATCTTTTCATTTTTTTAACTTGGCGATATTTTTTGGACTTGACGATATTTTTTAGATGCATTAAGCTACTTTTAATACTTTTTTCGTCTTTCTTTTAGTTTTAACGGGAAAGTAGGCTAAAAATTAAAAATTTGAAAGTAGGGTATTGAGATGGGGAATTTGTGTGTCGGTCGGTCGGTCGGTCTGTCTGTCCCCCCCCCCCTAATAACTTTTGAAGGAACATTCCGATTTAGACAAACTTTTTTTTGTTGGAAAGATCTCAGCGAGTACAGCTCATTCCTATATTTGATTTTTCGATTTGAACAATTTTTGGTTCAACTTTGAACCGTTCAAACAACCTGTCCCGCGATGCTAACTTTTGAGTGAACAGTCCGATTTGAAGATTTTCACATTCCTCATTAATCCCATAAGATTTTCACATTCCTCATTAATCCCATGCCAACACACAGCAACAAACCCTAGCAGTGCAACATCTCCCATGTAAACAAACAAGTGCAATCGCAGATGTCTTCACTTCAACAGCAGCCATTCCCCTCGGCTGTGTCACTTCACTTCTTCCTTGCTGCCGGAACAATCTCAATCGCAGACTAGTATTGAAGAGGTGAGACGCTGTTTTCATCTGTATGTCTTGTCAACCACCATCTGAGTTCGAGACTGGCTCTTGTCTGGGGAAAAGAGCCAATGGGAATACAGGACTGTCTTCTCTCTCAAAGAAAGAATATTGCAAGTCATTCTTTTTCCCCCGTTTTTTTTGCTGTGGGTGCTAAGATGGAAGGTGTGGTGTCTCTCCTCGAAATACTAGTCTGCGATTGAGATTGTTCCGGCAGCAAGGAAGAAGTGAAGTGACACAGCCGAGGGGAATGGCTGCTGTTGAAGTGAAGACATCTGCGATTGCACTTGTTTGTTTACATGGGAGATGTTGCACTGCTATGGTTTGTTGCTGTGTGTTGGCATGGGATTAATGAGGAATGTGAAAATCTTATGGGATTAATGAGGAATGTGAAAATCTTATTTTCACAGAACAAACTTTTTTTTGTTCGAAAGATCTTATCAAAGATACTTCATTCCCGTACTTACATTTCCGATTTGAATAATTTTTCGTTCAACATTGAACCGCTCAAGCAAGCTGTCACCCCTAATAACTTTTGAGTGAACAGTCCGATTTAAACCAACTTTTTTTTTTGTTCGAAGGATCTGAGCATGGATACTTCATTACCGTATTTAAATTTTCAATTTGAACATTTTTTCGTTCAACATTGAGCCGTTCAAGCAACCTCCCCCCCCCCCTAATAACTTTTGAATGAACATTCCGATTTGTTCAAACTGTTTTTTGTTGGAAAGATCTCCGGCGAGTACAACTCATTCCCATATTTGATTTTTCGATTTGAACAATTTTTGGTTCAACTTTGAACCGTTCAAACAACCTGTTCCGCGATGCTAACTTTTGAGTGAACAGTCCGATTTGAATAAACTTTTTTTTTGTTCGAAACATCTTATCAAGGATACTTCACTACAGTATTTACATTTCCGATTTGAACAATTTTTCGTTCAACATTGAACCGCTCAAGCAAGCTGTCACCCCTAATAACTTTTCAGTGAACAGTCCGATTTAAATAAACTTTTTTTTTTGTTCAAAGGATCTCAGCAAGGATACTTCATTACCGTATTTAAATTTTCAATTTGAACATTTTTTCGTTCAACATTGAACCGTTCAAGCAACCTTTCCCCACCAAATAACTTTTGAGTGAACCATCCGAATGGAATAAACTTTTTTTTGTTTGAAAGATCTCGGAGAGGCTGCTCATTCTCATATTTTGCTTTTTGATTTGAACCATGTTTCGTTCAATATTAAACCGTTCAGAAAAAAAAATAACATTAGCGTCTACGGGGAATTTAAGTTGAACGTTGATCCGGAACTTAAAGTCGAATTTCCTTCAAACTAACTTTGTAAGAAAATGGTTTTGATAAATAATGTTTGTAAAGTACTTTTCTGAATAATCTTCTGTGAGGACTCTGATTCCGACTCCGACTCCGCAAACATGGCGGAAATGCAGGCTCAGAAAAAAAAAGACCGACTGTGCAGACGATTTTTTGTTTATTTATTCATTTGTTTTATTTTATTTATTTATCATTATTATTTTTTTCTTTTGGCAGACGATTTTTTTTAACAAAAATTCTTCATTCACGAGCGCATTTTATTCTTTATTTATATTTAACACCTGGCAACAGATTAAAAGTGAAATTCGGGACATTTTATTAACGAACGAGTTTTTTTTTTCTTTCTTTGATAAAATGTGTTTTTTCACTTGTACTGTTATACTTTTATTTATTTATTTACTTATTTATTTATTTATTTTTTTTTTTGAAAATGATTGAGGATTTTTTATGCGGAAAATCTGTAACAGTTACATTCTTTAAAAGGTTCGACAAAGCTTTATTTATTCGTTTATTTACTTTTTACGTGTCTATTGTGTCTATTTCATCTGATGAGAGAGGTATATTTTGCTTTTAGAAATCAGCTTTAAGTGCTAAGAAGGTATGTTTGACATAATTTTCAGTCTCAGATAATCAAGAGAATAATGATCAGATGCTAGAATGCGGATGTCGATGTACGGGAAAGTAGGCTCTATTAGTTCTTGACAGAACTTCTTGTTCTACAATTTAAGCTATAAATCCATCGTTAAAAATTGCTTCGGCCGCTGCATTTACTGAAAATGTGATTAATCTGACCCCTGCGGAGCATTCGCAATCGACACTTTGGATTAAAACAATTGGTTCTTGTAAACATACTTTTTCGGAAAGAAAATTTAAAAGATCATTATTTCTTTGTATTTTACCGAAAGGGGGGGGGGTCTCCAAAATGATACCTTATTTATGAATTTGGAAAAATCATTAAGTTTATAAAGGTGGAATCATCTTTCTCTTTATAAAAGAGGGACTGATATACTGAGATGTACCTTATTGAAGTAAACTTTTTCTTTTCTGTTTTTTATGCAACAACACAACTGTAGTTTGGAATCTTGTACTGAGTTTAGACATTAAATTCATGGATATTGGATCATAATTCAGCTAAAAGAAAATACGTTAATAAAAACGGCACTTTCTGGCAAAGGGGACCCACGGGTTTCGCGTTATTTACACACTTCTTTTACAAACTCAGCTAATAGACCACCATCCTCGAATGCTTAATGCGTATTACATTAGCACAATGCGCAATACAATAACAATCTAAATTAAAATCGATGCCTCTATTTTGTTGAAGTATCTAAAAATTATATACTGCGATTTACACATAAAAAAAGGTTTTCTGCTTTCAATTCTGCAGAACTGTAGTTCACAACCCAGCAATGAGCTTAAATTGCATATTTATGAAAACATGAATCGAAATTCTTTTATTAAATGATTAGGTTCATGGGGATTCTAAGTCACGATCTTCAGATTATTAGCACGACGCTCTAATCACATGTACCCCTGGGATTCTCTTACGGAATGCGATTCATTAAAGCAATGTATTCAAAGAAAAAAAAAACAAATGTCTTTTTTCTGACAAAGTAACCAAAATGTAAATTGCCCTCCATTTATTTGTTTTTTTTAATTAGTATTTTTTTTTTTGAAAAGCGCAAGAAAAAGTCTTTAAAATGATACCTTACTTTTGAAACTTGATGAATTATGGCAGAAGTAATAATGTTGTCACACAAAATCACACCTTTGAGAAATAATATATATATTATGATAATATTTGATTATCATACTTACATAAAAACAATAAATACAAATTATTGAATATATCAAATCAAAAGATACTTTAACAAATCAATCATATTGAAATTCATGAACAAAATTGGTAATTCTTCCGATAAATGATCATGAGCATCCAATACTACAACATTTAAAAGATAGAAAAGAAAAGAAAAGAAAAATTGCTTTTCCAAAGGAAAACGGTTTGAATATTCAAAGTCATTCCCCTCCTTTTATTACAAAATATTTTAATGGTCTGAGTTACAGGGATAGATTATTTCACACAAATTGTGTCTACTATAGTGTAAAAACTGGATGAGAGGGAAAATATCTAATGCCTGCATGTCCTGATATGTTAAACAAAATTATTTGCTAAATTGAAAAGAAAAAAAGAGCTTAGTTTTTTATAAATATAAAAAAAGATAAACTGCAAAGTTTGATTTGTGGCACCATAATAACATTAAATAACTTATACTTGCCAAAGCTTTCTCTTCCAAAATTTCAGGACTGCTCCAAAAATAGCAATTGATGGGAAAACGCACCCAAGTGAATAACAAAACTTGGAATACAATATTATTCTAGTGGTAGTAGGATTACCACGTTTTCCTACTAACATTTTGCCCAACGAAATAAACACTTTTTTTATTTCATTCTTTTCTCATTAATAATCTCTCGAATAATACAATGAAAAACTCTATGTTTTTAAAAACATAAGATACTTGTTCATACTCATAAAAAGTATTTTAATCCTTTAAAAAATATGATTTAGGGATTTAAAAATATTCATGCTTTTAAAAAACCAATTGCAATATAAAAAGTTCTGTTATCTTTGTTATGGCCTTACGGAAGGCAGAAACAAACAATGCGAATGTATTCTTTTTTTTTTCTCTCTGTCCTCAGTCCTGTTCCTTTGCTCCCTTGAAAGTCCCACAGGGACTCGTTACAAATTTATGCATGCAAACAAGTTCACTCCCCATAAAAAGTGTTAAATACAAATCGGCTGCTGTAACTTTCATTTTATGTGTGGAAAAGGTTTTTTTTTTTTTTAACGGCAACTGTGATTTGTTTAGAACTCTGAAATAAATTTTTGAACACGAAAAGTGAAGCAAGCTTTGAGTATTTTTTTCCTGTGACTACATTTGAAAAATGAAAAATTCAAAACATCAGAATAAATATGACTGCTGAATTTTACAAAAGAAAAAAACCTTTTTTAAATATATTTTTTAGGATTAACAAGCAATATAATGAAAAATTTATTATGAGATTTTAAAAAATGCTAATTTTAGTTTTTATTAATTCCTTTCGTAAATTTAAGTGGATCTCCACTCCTCTGGGATGGAGAAAAACGATTGTTTAGTAAAAAACGACACATCCTACGTAGAATTAATTTTGGTAAATTTATTTCATTTGTTTTTTATATTTAAATATTTTAGCACAAAAAGTTTTTAAAGCTATGTAATTTTTAAAAGTTGAACTTTTAGCTATCATTATAATTATTTTTTTTTTTGAAAAATAAAACTCAAAAATATATAATTTTATCCCTCTTTTCTTGAGAAAAACAATTTTAAATTTAAACAAAAACTTTTCAAAAAATCAGCTTGCAACAATAAGCTAGATTTCTCTGAGACCTAATATATGGTTTAAATCTCACGAGGTGAAGAAAATAGGGAAATTTTGTCTTTGGTTTTCAACTTTATATGGAGAGTGATGGACTAATTACAAGTTATATCAGAGTAAAGAAAGGGTAAAAGATATAGGTGATGAACTATGTTACGCTAAGTTTGTTACGCATAGAAAGCGCTAACTCATTTTTTGAAGCCTAATTCTTTTAAAAATATTTATAGAAAATAAGCAAGCAATGGGTAGAAATATATTTGACCCCCTTGGCGTTATTAGCAATATTCGCTTGACACCAATCCTGTTCGGAAGGAATACCGTGCGAGCAGAAATAGCTCATAATCAAAATAAATTTGCAATGAGGCACAAATAAGCAAAAATAATAAACGCAATAAAATGTATTTTGAATCGGAACGAAAACTAATGGGGTAAGCATAGCAAAAAAAGGTGGGGAGAGGGAATCGAAGCATCCTATTTTTCTGAATAAAACAACATCGTTCAGCTTTTAGACCAAACGGGATCGTAACTTGATGAGAATCCGGGAGTACACCCTTGTGCAAATTAATTGAAACAAACTCGAAAAATTGAGAAAACTAAGAAAAAATACGATTTTATCTGAATTTATGTAAAGTCAAGAGATTTTATAACATAATAGGATCTCAACAACTCTTTATTAACATTCGGACACGATTTGACATGGAATCCACTAATTTTTATACTCATTTGTAATATTTGTGTCCTTGTGCCAGACATGAATTAGCGCAGTGATTATCTTCTCCATAGTTGAACAGCCCTGATGCAATTGGTGATTCTTGCATATAGCCCAAAGATTCCCGACTGCGTTGATACCAGGAGAGTTCTCAAGTCCTCCATTGTCTCCATTAGGTTCTCAGACATGAATTTCCTAGTAATTTTGGGCCTAAAGCAAAGGACTAAACCCGGCTGGAAAATCTCCTTTCCGTCAGCGTATCGTTTCTTCAATACCGGTAAAGATTTTTTTTTTTTTTCAAAATTGTAATATAATTGCTCAGGACGCATCATACCCTCAGCAGGGTGCAAAAAACCAACCCCATTGAAACAACCCCCATACATCTTCTTTTGAGGGAGTAAACAAATCGGTTCATGATGCAGTCCCAAATTCTTTTACCTGGAGGTCTCCGTTAGTTGGTCTTTTGCAATGAATAGAATAATGTCACAGAATAGTCCTTTCCTCTTATTTTAACAGCGCAATCCTAACATTTTAACACCCACAAGTAGCACTTTTTCTTCAATGGTTTGGTCAGAATTTTTTCTTTCATAGGCCGATAGGCTTGCCGACCGGCTGCAATAAGGTGCTTCCGAGCAGTAAATGAGATCATATGTATTCCGTACCTTTTTAAATCTCTATTAAGTGCTGAAACAGTCTTTTTACTTTTCATAAGTAGAAAAGAGTCATCTCTTGGTGTTGTTTCCAATTTTCGGGAACATTTCTTTATTCTCTTCGGCGATATGGATCCTGCTTCTCTATTTTGTTTCATAACACGGCTCACATTTGCTATACTAACGTCAACTATCTTCGAAATCTCTCTATAAGTCTTTGGCGTATGTCTGAAAAGAGTAACAATCTTTGTACGATTTTGTGGTGTCACATTTGTCGCTGACAACAGTGAAATCTCAACTGGCGTGATCATAAATGCAGTTTTACAGAAGTACTAGAAACCCTCTGATTAGTGAAAATTGATAATAGGAGAAGGATTTATTCATCTCATCCATTTTTTACTAATTTTAGTATGATTAGTGAAAAATACTAGGACGTATTTCAAAATCAGAGAAAAAAAAATCTTTGTTTCAATTAATTTGCACAAGGGTGTTGTACGTACCCGCAAACATGGTCTAACCAAGCGATGAGCAAAATGACTTAACGGTTAAAGTTTCTAATGCTTCTGGTTGATTATTTTCCCCATTCGGGGTGTTTAATCCCCGTTTTACATTTAAGGCTACAGTGGACAAATAAAATTGATTTTTTCAATTATTGAATTATATGTCTAAAGCTTTGTGTGCGTGTATTATTGTGTATTTACTACATCAAAAAGCATAAAAAACACAAATTAGTGCAAAAACAATGAATACTTTTTTTTCAAATTTCAAATTTAAATATTTTTTTAACAAAATTTCAAAATGTTCCAGGCGTCGCAATTTTTTTTCAAACTTTGAATTTCCAATCATTAGGCATGATGGCACAAAACAATGCATTACATGCAATGTTTTATGTGATAGTTTATAAAAGATGGCTGAAAATGAAAATTTATATGATTTTTTCAACTGAAATTTTTTATTTTCAGCCATCTTTTATAAACTATCTCAGAAAACATTGCATATAATGCGTTGTTGTGTGCCATCATGCCTAATGATTGGAAATAAAGTGGAAATTCAAAGTTTGAAAAAAAATTGTGACGCCTGGAACATTTTGAAATTTTGTTAAAAAAATATTTAAATTTGAAATTTGAAAAAAAGTATTCATTGTTTTTGCACTAATTTGTGTTTTTTTATGCTTTTAGATGTCGTAAATATACAATAATACAAGCACACAAAGTTTCAGACGTATAAATCAATTATTGAAAAAAATCAATTTTATTTGTCCACTGTAGCCTTAATTTAACAATAAAAATTATCCCCAAATTTTATGGCAAACCCTAGTTTAACACTGGGAGCATCTCAGTGTAGACTTAGATTTGATTTAAATTTACAGACTTGAGATTTGCGATTTTGAAACGAACCCGCTGGCCCTATAAACAGCAAGATCCATATATGGTATAATTAATTTTATTTTGTCTTATAGCGTGTTTAGGAATATTTTTATCATTTTAAACATTGTTTGTCTTTTTGAAAGTCCATAAGGATTTAGAATGAAGAAGCATATAGTATAGCAATTGCAACCTGTAAAGATTAGACTTTTTCAATTTTTTTTTTTTTTTTTTGAAAGGGGTGCTTTTCAATCGCGTCGTGCTTCAAAAAGCGAAGGTGGGGGAGGAATCATGGAATTGTGAGTTTTATATAAGATGAGGGAAGGGTTACAAGAAGTGTGACATCACTTATTTTGATTAATGTTGAAGCATTTTTTATAACAATATGTTTGTGTAGGTATGTGACAAGGGCAGGAAGGAGGGGCAAGGGAAGTACAACACTTTGTGACTAGAGGAAGAGAGTAATATTTACTAAAAATGTGTCTGACATCCTTTATGGATAACCCTTTGTTAAATGTTTACTGCACTTTTATTACTTGTGTTCAATCAGAAGTGGTTTTTGCCAACATTGGACATAAATTAAAGAACTAACCAAAAATGAAAGTGAAATATCCCAAAACATTAAAAAACTTCAAAAATACCCTACTGGGCAATTCCATGCAAGTGTGGAAAAGCGTTGGAAAAATCAAATTACAGCAATGCGTCTGTTTTACATATTTTTTTGTTAAAAATGTTAGAAGTTTATTATTTATACTAATTTTTTGTCAAGAATGTAGTATTTTTAGTTTTGGCAGCACTTTGAAGTTGAAAATAGAATCTTTAACTTCTGGCAAAGCAAATGGTCAATCTTACAACGTTGGTAAGTTTCAATTTTTTTCTTTAGATAACTGTTTTAAAGGAAGAATATTGATTATTACCCTTTAATTCAATATTGTAAATTGCTAAAACGAGTGTTTTCAAGTAAATTAAGTTATTTATGTTAACTTCAAAAATGCACTGTTCTATGTAACATAAGTTACCAAAAACATGTTAAAGTTCATGATGTGCATAAAAAAAGGGCAATGCAATGTTAACAATGCTATATTTTCTATCTTATAAGTGTGTGTTAAGCAAATAGTTAAAGTTTTTTTTTTAATATTGTCTATTTAATTTTTGTGCTACAATCAAAACGTGTAACTTAAATTACCAACATATGCAGGCAATGTAAGTTACCCAAGTAGAACTTAAATACTTGTATTTATAAAGAAAGTAAATTGTGAAATAAACCAATGTGGTTAGTAGGAGTAATTTATTCAAGAACTCTTTTAAATTTGTACTGTATTTACTCAATTTAAATGAATCATATTTCTTAAAATGTCTCTATTTGTTAATAAGATTACAATACACCTCTATTATAAATTATATGTTTCTTTTTGGCTTTTGAGATATTAATTCTCTCTAAACAATATCACTGCATTCAGAATATTTAGGAGTAATGTACTATAAATTATTTAAAAATGACTTCTGTTATGATTTAAAGTTATCAAATATGTTTTAGATGTACAAATGTAAACAAATACAAAAATATTTTATCTCTTACAGGTGAAATACATTTTATTCTGCATTAAAATACCACTAAACTCTGCAGAAAAGATGCTCTGTAGAAGGGGTATGAGAAAAGTCATGTGGATATTACAGATTTTTAAATATAAGTCACTCTTTACGGTATTGAAATATGTTAGAAAAAGCAAAATTTATCAAAAATACTTTCTGAAGATCCGCACATTGACAATGACTATTTAAGAACTAGAAATTAACAAACTACGGGGTTTCGTTTAGTTAAATATTTTAAGGAACAAGAAGAAAAGACAGAGATAAAAGCTGGTGAATGGTGTGTACACTGTTAAAAATTCAGGAAACTTTTATGGTAAATATTACTGTAAAATGTTGCATTTACAGTAACGAAAATATTTACAGTAAATTGTACCATAAAAAAGAAACGATTACAGCGCCAGTTGATAAACCACGTGACTTATTGAGCGAAGCACGTAATACTCAATTTCTGTTCGTCATGTGTAGTCTAGTCGGTACAGTGGATAGAGAAGCGAAGTGCGATAACTGCGTCTTGAGTTCGATCCTAGCTTTTTGCATTTTTTAACTCTACTTTTCTATACCGTAAAATTTTACAGTAAAATTGGATTTTACGGTGAAAGTTACTGGCAACATGGATGCCAGTAACTTTTACCGTAAAATTTCAGGAAAATTTTTAACAGTGTAGTAAAGTACGAAAATACATTGTATCTTTGAGTTGTGACGATTATTGAAGAAAACGAGTTTAAAATATAAGTAATGGCTGCTGTTGAAACCAATTAGAAATGGCCAGTAACGACAGATGAAATTTATAATAAGAAAGAAAGAATTATTTGAAAAATTGAATTGCCTGAACTTGTTAATAGCAGCAGCCAGTATAGATTTAAGTCTTATGTTATGTAATATTTTTGATTTTTCATTGAATTTGATATTAAATTTCTGTAAATTTAATTCATAATTGTTAATTTTCAATGTTTCGATCTAAACTAAGCTGTAATTTTCATTCATTAATTTTTGTAATAAAGATGTGCTTGTAAGTAAAATTTTGTAACGTAAGTTATTGTAACATAAGTTACCCAGTTAAAAATTCCCATAATTTTCAATTTTTGAAATAAATTTTTAAATTAATGAAAATATATTCCTAAGCATTATAAGGAACTGATAAATTATGCTTCAAACAATAAAACAGCTATAGTAGAGCAGAAATTTGCCTCAGAACCAATTTTCATATTATGTCATTCCCTTTTTGTGTAACGCAAGTTACTGCCTTATCTTTGACTGCTACACTTTGTAAAATTTAAATGCATCGAATATTTTTGCATTTTAATTTTGCTTTCAACTGTCATTTTCATAAAATGCTTTCATACAAGATTTGTACAACAAAATTTGTCTGTACTGAGGTGCTAAATGCAGAAGAGTTGGTCGAAATGTAACGTAAGTTACCGTGGAATTGCCCTACTGTTAAATTTAATTCTACATAAAATAACACGATGTATGCTTTCTAAAGAGTACAAACTAAAGAAAATTTCCTTCATTTGCGAAAGCTGCGAGAAAAACATAATTTTTTTTTAAGATTAGCGCTGCTCTTTTTAAGTTTAGAATAGATTTAATGGCATTTCTAGTTGGTATTTTGTTGGATACTGGTAGCATCAAAGTTTCAAGAATATTTTAGATGGCAAAGTAGTTGAACAGTGACAACCCGAAGTATCACTTATTATTAAAATTTAAGATAAATGATGTAAAACTCTTAGGTTAAAACTTTTTTATATCTTATTACTCGAAATTTACCTAAAATAAATCTTAGATAATATAAAAAGGCTAATGTGAAACTCGAAAATTTTGTACGCCTAGCTTTTAAAACATCAATATTTAGAAGCTAACGGCATTCAGAGACTTGTCTTAGCTCCAAGGCACACTGAGATTGCTTGCAACTAACTTCATTTATTTTCTGACATATTATGAAAATTTCTTGAAAAGAGTTGTATAGAGTACCCGAGATAACCTAAGTTTTACATTTTTAGTAGCGAAATTAAAAATTAAGATTTTCATCAATAGAATAACTACATTTTTCTAAAAAAAAGTTCTTTGTGTTGTAATAGTTTGTAGGGATGGGATTTGCTATTCGTCTTACCTAACGAAGGTGAAATTAACAGACTTCTTTTAATGCTTTCGTTTTCATGCATGGTGAATAGATTATGAGACTTTGGTCAAAAGTTAATGGTTAAACTATTATTACTTGTGGAAATGAAGACCCTACCTTACATTAGGATCATGATGATGAATTACAAGAAGACGTAAAAGACAATAAATCAAAATGACGAAGATGTGTACTTATGAGAAAGTCGAGTTTTTTTAAACAGTTGATAACAAAATGTTCTCCAGTTTAGAAAAAGCATTCTTACCTTAAAAAGTTCTTAAAAGTATCAAGTTTCCTCATGTAATAAAAGAAAAAATTGCCCTCTTGCGCAAAGTCACTACATTTTATAGTTTTGCGAATTGGTTTATGTGAAAAGACTACAGCATATTCGGTTAAATTAAAACTCTCTTTTGGATCAAGAGTCCATCTTAGTCATTGTCAATGCGTTAATTGTTGGTTCCTCCTTAAAATGAGGAATTAATCAGCTACGGGTTTACAGTTTTGCTAGTTTTTCGCATTATGGGCGATTCTCTGTAAACTCGTCATTTTTCACTCGAAATCATGGTTCTCATGGGTTTTTGAAATGTTCGTATAATTATAATACTATTGCTCAGAAAATGAATCTATTACTTTGGTTTGAAAGAGGGCCAATTGAAGTTTATGTTTTTCTGATAAATCATGATAGGGGGTTACTCCCCTGCCTAGTATAACTAGGCAGGGGACTGTGCTAGGTAGCTGTATTTTTGCCCTTTGTAGCGTAATATCTGCAAAACTATTGGAACATAATTAGTTTCAAGACTACCTATAAATTTAGGCAGAAATCGTGGACATAATAACTAATATGTTTCATATTTAAACTAATTGCCATTAATAAAATCACTTCCCAGAGGACTGTTTTCGCAACGATCACGATGCATACTTTCAGCACAAATGTGGCTCTCGAACTAAACAAAGTGGCGTTTCAACACCGTTCACGGCGATTTCGTCAAATTCAGACTGATTACTTAAAACTTCATGCCAAAAAGAATTTGCAAAAGTTATAGATTTTTCGTATAACAACTTTGAATTTGTAGCAGGGGACTGTTCGAAAAAACTCTGGACAGAAGTTACATGACAATTTTAAGTTTTAGAAATACGTAATTATACTTTATTTCATAAGAAAAATATAGCTTCATTATTCTATTTTTAGATATTAATTGCCAAATTTATGTAGTGTTAATAGGTTTTTTGAAATACTATCTTTAACAGTTAGACTATGGGATTTGGACAGCCAGGGGACTGTGTTTTTGGTGCTTAGATAATCTCTAGAAAAAAAAATTAAGTTGTTATCGCTCCAAATACAATTGGCCCACAAAGTATTACTGCTTTTCTTGTATTAAGAGCGATAATTACTTAATTACACTTTATTATTTTTAAAATACTTGGTCCGGACAGCCAATTACCAGTTTACAGAGAATCGCCCTTATATTTTTGGTGCTTGCTTAGTCCAACACTTTAAAAAAAAACCGTTTCAGAAACAGGTACTTTAACCCCCTTAGTTGCCTCCATGTAGCTGGTCTTTGCCATTGCAATATTTGCGACATGAAAACCCACCATTAGAATTGACTGCTCCCGAGATGGAAAGTTACAGGGGATGATCAGAAAAAAAAAAAAGGTTACAAGCAGCAGCATTTGAAATCTACATATTGAGAAGAAATTTTGTTCAATTACAATGGGAAAAACTTATTGCTATTTATCATTCATCTGGTGTGCGGGAAGAAAGTTAAAGTTCTCAGGCGGTTCAGAACAATTAAAATAGCAAGACGCTTAGAAAATTGGTCTTGTGTAGAAGATCACACCGTGATTCGATTTTTATGGGCAAACAATGAGTCCGGAAACAGAAGGGCATGTTAAGTAAAGGTTTTACTTTCATTCACGACAATATCAGGCCCCATACTGCTCAAGAAAGGAAATATTGTGAAAAAGCAAGTAAAACAGGAATTATTGTGACGGTTCAGGTGGGAAGTCTGGAGTCCACCCCCAAACAGATCAGATTTTGCACCCAGTGACTGTTTTCCGTTTCGAGGTTTAAGGAACTTTTTTCTGGAACCTGCTCTCTTCAGAAAATGCAGTGAAAGCATCCACTGAGATCTGGTTCATTGGACAGCGACCTGTATTTACTAAGATAAGATCAATAAATTGGTTCTGCTTTCTGATAACGCCTAAATTGACTGCTTAAATGTTGATTTTGTCGAAAAGTGATTGGCAAATTTTTCTCTTAATTCACTTTTGTATTTTCTGTCTTTCATTGATAAACATTTCTTTATTCGACTTATGTAACCTTTTTTTACCACCCCTCGGAAGTTCATTTTTTTACGAAATTGCTCATCAAAGGGGAAAAATGCGAAAAATTAATCTAATGACAATAAATTCGATGTAAATGACATTTTTTAAAAAGCTTCCCAATGCTCAGCTTACAACCATGTTCACCTGCCGAGTTGAACCTATGTCAGACATACAAACCATCAATAGAAGCTTTATTCAACTAATAAGATTGTTGCAATCGACGATTCACTTTAATAACAAAGGTCAAATCTGTCTCGTGAATATTACTGCTAGTGTCCAAATGAATGGATATTTATGAATTTGTAAACTATACTTGAAAATTATTTTTTTTCACAAAAAACCACATTAATTTCCATGGATAAGTGTTACAGTTTATGGGTACCCTATATCTAAAAATACAATAAATCTGCTGTGATATACGCCTCAATTCAAACCTATCGTATGATAAATGGGACATATCTAAACACTGCTAAACAGAGTTTTCTTTGCAAAAAAAAAAAAGAAAAAAAGCTTTATATGTTAAGGGTATAGTAAAGAAGTAAAAAGAGTCTAAATCCTGCGACTGCTTTCTGGAGTAGAAAAGTCTTTTCTTTGCATTATTTGTCTTTCTTCCGACAAAGGCGAATGCTTGTTTTCGGGGAAAAAACTTCTTATGTTAGTTCTATAATCTGGCTTACTTGAAAAGAACCTAAAGGATCCTCAGATCTGTTCCTTTGTTCAAATACAGAGATTTTCATATTTAACGTAACAGATTCTGCCTGGGCATTTTTGAACAACATTCAAATCCGAGTATCTTGATTTTAAAATTTTGCATCAGAAATAATATATATTTTCATAAACTTGAAAGATAATTGCAACGAACGGTAAAAATAAAATATGTGTATCGTACAGAAAATCTTTTTGAAGAATAATAATTACTAGTTGACCCGAGTGAAGCATTTGCTCTTGATAGAAGGAAGTCAAACACCCGTTTTTTTTTAAAGTAATTTTTTGAATAACAGCAAAATTGTGAGTTGCTCGATTATTTTTCACTAATAGTGGTGAAAAAGCCTTTAAAATAGTCTTTTTTTTTTTTAATTGTGGAGAATTTCAGAAATTTTAGTTTTTAAAATCAACAAGAATTTAATAAAGCTTTAGAAAAAAAAATAACGCGAGATACAGATCGCCCATGTGAGACACAGGCATGTGCTAATTTATCTTTAACTTTCGCATTTGTTAGACACAGGTTACTGCGCTAAATAAATGAATTTAAAAAATGCCGTGTGAGTTCTAAGAGACAAATACCTCCTATAGTGCAACTCCTAAAAGCTGAGTTATGATCTTAACAATATTTGCACTCTTTCGGGTAATAAGAAAGGTTAATTGTTGCAGATTTGAGTCGGAATATTTTTGCAAATCCACTACATTTCACTTCATTTCATTTCACTTCATTTCACACCTCCAGGGTCCCCCGTACCTACTACAGCTTCGTGGTTTAACCGGGATAGGGCCCTGAAGGGCGCTCTGTTCTTAATTTTGAACCAGAACCTAGGGTCGAGTAAACCCTAGGCCCAGCACCCCCAGAGGTATCGTTTCACTTGGAGGACTTTGTGAGCACGACATTTTTAACGCCTCCCAGCCACCATTAATCAAGGCGGTGGATCTTTGATCGGCTGGGATCGAACCCGGGTCCCTCCGGACACGAGTCCGATGCCTTACCGATCGGGCCACCACGGCCCGCAAATCCACTACAAAAGCAACCCAACTTAATTCAGTGCCAATTGCACTTTCCTATTAATTGTAAAAGGGGGAACTTTGTTTACGTCGGAGGTCGACTTACCAGATGAACACAATACCTACTTATGTTCATACATCCAAACCTTACATGACATTAAAAAATAATTTGTCAAAAAATTATTTTCATGATTGCTTTTTTTTTTTTTTTTTTTAATGTCTGAAATTTACGTGGAGCTTTTTGTTAAAATGAGGCGAAACAATCGATTTTTCACCAAATCTGGATTGACGAAATTCTCACACCGGATCTTTTACCACATATGAAGCTTTAGCACGACTTGTTACGTGGGGTTGATTATGTTCGTTCGATGTACAACGTTGTGTAAAAGTGTGTGTTTATTTTAACAGTTATGATAAGTGAGAAAACCATTTGTATTCTATTAGAATAAAACCTCTTCAAGAATAGAAGCTAACATCATGGCACTGTGAGGTAAGTGTTCAAATTATTTATCATATATGAATTTATTGCAATGAATTTATTGCAATGAATTATTTTAATGTTAGATAATATTTATAGACACATAACTTTTAATGATAGACGTAGTAATACACTGCATTGAATTGTTAACCATAAAAATATTTCCTATTTTTCATTTTGGAAAATTTCATTTAATGTTCGCTTCTTAACCTTTCGATATAATACGCCATTTGGGACAAATGATGGCTTCTATGAGTTGCTTGTAGAAGTTAGATGAAGATGAAATCGAAGTATTTCTTTTTTTTTAAAATTTAAACAGATCTCTATTTTAGATATATTTTATGTATGAAATGTAAATATTTGAAATTGTATAATAACAAATTTTCTCGTCAAATATGTTTTTTTTTAACTGCCTAATGCAGCTGCATAATACTAAGTGTTTATGTATTTTGATACTGAGACTTAAAGAGTGGAAGTAAGAAAAATGTCAAACACCCTCGAGATTGATGAGGACTATAATATTGTTAAGAATTCGGGATACAGCATGAAATAAATTAGTAGTTACATGACGCACCTAACAACAGTTTAAAGTGAAGGATTTAAAATACCTTTTTTTCTTATTTTCTCAATTGTCAATTGATTTTTAATGCTTTCTTTAAAAACGAAGTACATTCTAAATTATCGTTAACGCTGGTCACTTTGCTCCAAACATTTTGAAACATGCAACGCTTTCTACAATCCTTCGGGCAGCATTTGTTTAAAAATTATTTTTGATATTACTGCGTACTTGGAGCTGCTCTCTAACGGATAATGTCGAAATTAATTTAAAAACTACAATTTGAAGGTTAGCAGAAAGCGTTGTATATTTTTAAAAGTTCTAACCAACGAAGGATCCTATGCCTCAAGTAAGCGTTTTCTACAAAAACACCATATCGTCAGTAAGATTTTCTAGGGAAGGGGGTGGTTTGACCATGACAAGCTACAGGTTTATTCTTCCGGGGAAGAACTATTCATACACCCCTTACGTGTAGATTGTAATGTAATTTAAGGAATAAAGGAGGGGGGAGGGGAGCCGTCTAACGAAGTATTTAGTTTTGTATTGTAAAAAATAATGCTAATATAATGAAAACTGGTTTGGAACTCTCCCTTACACCTCCTCAAACTCAAGGTAAGCCCCCTCTATACATACAAGCATTTTTGTCAACTACAGCACTGCATGTAAATATACTAGCATACGTTGGCAATCGGGATTTAAACAAGGGATACTTTATTACTTCGGTTAATTTCATCGCATCAAAGGTACAAGTTGTGGAATCTTTGCCATTTCATTGAAAGCCCGCAATATAAATGCGTTTGCATCTGAAGCTGAAGATTTGAGAAAAAACTATTCTCAACAGCTTTTTTTCCATTCTTTTGAAAACTGTTGCTTTGAAAGTTGTCATGAGAAAAAAATTTTCTTGCTGTCCAATTTCCGTAACTGAACACTTTGTCAGTGATTGTCTTTTTTGATTTTGTGAGTGTCCTTAATATTTAAATGGATACAATGGTTACTCACTAAAATACTCGATAACGACGATGTCTAAAATTTGCAAACATATTTAAGCCAATTGGTGAACCAGACATCTTTATTCAAGAGCGAATATGCTGTGACAACGTATTCCGAAATGCAAATGCTAGATTTGTCCTGTTATTTACGTTGAAAAGCATTTCTCTGAAATGTGTCTGTTATATCTGACCATTTACTGTTAAACATAGGGTCACCCGGGGCAATTCCTGGTCAGCAAGTTTCTTGGGTAATTCCTGGTTACAGTCCTTTTTATGTCTTAATAATCCTTCAGCAAAATGAAAAAAAATCACAGAGGTACTCTGAACTATCTTCATTGTAATTCATTACTTAATTATGAGTTGA
Source organism: Uloborus plumipes (assembly GCA_038373865.1). Taxonomy (NCBI): domain Eukaryota; kingdom Metazoa; phylum Arthropoda; class Arachnida; order Araneae; family Uloboridae; genus Uloborus; species Uloborus plumipes. The sequence goes on along the minus strand of JAXGGA010003251.1, from coordinate 42,700 downwards.
CTGTGTATTTAGTTTGAAAAAAAAATATTTTTAAAATCGCTTTAAATTTCGTAAAACAAGATTGGCCTTAGTTTTGATATATTTTTACAAAGATCGTGATCAAACTCAAACTTCTGAATATTTTTCTTTTTTCTCTTTTTGGTTGAATTAGGTACTATGTCAGTTACTGAAAAATAGTTTTGGATTTACCATTATTGTTTTGAATAATTTGCAGGAAGGCTCCAAATGATGCCCCTGGTTACTGAGATAATTCTTGGTCAGTGGGGTAATTCCTGGTCAGTCCTTTTTTTAATATTTATGAATTATTATTTCGCCTATTATTGACATATGTCATTGATTTAAACTATATGTAACTCTGTGAGCCTTAACTGCAAAGTTAACTGTAACCGCAATGTAACATTCTTATCTGTTAATGATAAGTATACAATATACTGAATTTTTCTTTGTTAAATTTCATTCAATTAGTTTATAAATTTTAATAATTATTCTTAATTATATTAAGAAAAATGCTTAACTATAACTGCATTGTACTATTCACTTAACTGTTCACCTTAACCTGTTCATAACAGACAGAAGCATGTGCTCAGTGTGTATGGTGCATGTGCACCATATTTTTTATGGACCTATTTATTTGGTAGGTGAAGATTCATTCACACCAGATATAAAAGCTGTAGCTATTGCATACAAAGTGTACAAAAAGTATTTTGGCTAAGTTTTATTAAGTAAAGATATTATGTTGAAAAAAATTGCATTCTTCCTTAAAAAACTAAATACAGTGTTTAATTAGCTATATATATAAATAAATTTTTTATCTAATTAGTTTAATAACTTGTATTAATAATGTGCTTACAAAATGTATGTATTTGCATCAATCATGTGAGTGACCAATAATTGCCCCTTAAGTGGCCAGGAATTACCCCATCTCTGGGGTAATTCCTGGTCACTAATTAACGACAATTATTCAAGTTCATTATGTATTGTTGATAGCATGAATATTTTATTCGATGGACATCCCAATGTGCTTCTCCCATACCAAAATTTGTAACTCTAACTTACGAGGGTGAATCAAATGAAAACCTTAAAAGTGTTATAAATTATTTATTTTGACAACTAAGTAAAACTTACATTTATCATTTTTCGACATAGTCTCCTTGACGTGTTATGCAAGTGTTCCACCGCTTTGGAAGCGCATGAATACCACGTTTAAAGAATTCTTTTGGTTGTGCCTGTAGCCACTCGTGCACCGCGGTTTTCACTTCTTCATCACTTTGGAAATGCTTGCCTCCCAATGCATCTTTAAGCTTTCCGAACACATGAAAGTCACTAGGGGCGAGGTCTGGAGAATAAGGTGGGTGAATGAGGCATTCAAATTTGATATCCTGGATAGTTTGAACCGAGAGACGGGCTGTATGTGGTCGGGCGTTGTCATGCTGTAACAACACACCTGAAGTGAGAAGTCCTCGCCGTTTACTCCTGATTGCTGGCTTAAGTTGATTTTTCAAGAGATTTGAATAAGAAGTAGCGTTTACTGTCATTCCCCTGTCCATGTAATGCTCCAAAATTACTCCGTTTACATCCCAGAAGAGAGTCAGCATGAGTTTTCCTGCTGATCGCTGAGTTCGGAATTTTTTTGGTTTTGGCGATGAGCTATGGCGCCATTCCTTACTTGCTCTTTTTGTTTCTGGTTGATGGTAATGAACCCAGGTTTCATCCCCTGTAACAATTCTGTCTAAAAATGAATCACCTTCGGCGTTGAAACGACGCAAAAGTTCTTCACAGGCATCGACGCGACGTTCTTTCAATTCAGAAGTCAATTGACGCGGAACCCATCTTGCAGAAACTTTATTGAACTGCAACACATTATGGACAATATTTTGCGCTGAACCGTAACTAATCTCCAGCATTTGGGCAATTTCCTTAAGTGTTATACGCCTGTTGTCCAAAATGAGTTCTTCTGCCCGCGCAATGTTTGCGTCTGTCACTACGCGGTGAGCCTGCCCAGGTCGTTGGGCGTCCTCTATTGAAGCGATACCACTTTTAAACTTTCTGCACCACTCGTACACTTGCTGCAGGGACAAACATGAATCGCCATACTGTACTGTCATCCTGCGATGAATTTCCATTGGTTTGACACCTTCACTGCTCAAGAAACGAATGACTGATCGCTGTTCTAACGCGGTGCATATTGATAATGGGGCGGCCATATTGTAACTGAAGTCACTGCTCGTTGTGTGTAGCAAGGTCACTACCGCACCTGGTGGTCATTGTGTGAACTTCAACGAACATCCCTGCCATCTACCGGATAAATCCTACAACTTCTCGGAACTTTACAGCACTTTTAAGGTTTTCATTTGATTCACCCTCGTAGATAGATTTTGTGATAATTGGATGTTAATGCCTTTTGACCAGGAATTACCCCAGGTGACCCTAATGAGCAGAGAAAAAAGAGAATAAAAATATTTTTTTTTAGTGATCATCTAGCTAAGTTCAAAGTAAGTTTAAAATCAAGTTTTAAAAAAGATAAAGTAGGAAAAGAAATACAAGAAAATGTAGAACACAAAAGAGTCCGGTTTTAAATAGTACCTGTCTTTTTTTTTTTTTCTTTTTAAATTGAAAACTGGGCAAGCAAGTACCCCTAACTCTCCGTGTATAGCAGTTAAATCAAAGTGTTTGCCAATGAAAACAGAACATGGTTAAGTAATTTTGGACCCTATATGATGTTAGGAGATGTGCACCAGGCTGGAAAGCTATCAAAACTGCTTGGAATAATGATAACTCTGAAGAGATAAGACGCTAAAATCTAATAAACTAATAATCTGCAATACTCCTACAAGCAGATCAATTTATTTGTGAAACAATATATAGAAATGAGAAAGCAAATTTACGGAATTGAAACATATGTTTTTGGTGTAGTAAATTACAGTACAATATTTTCCTGCGAAATTACCACAAAAGCTTCATAATAGCCTACACTACTTTTTGAAATAGCCACATTATTTTCCTAAAGATTCGGAGAAGTTCAATATTTGTGAAGAAAATCCAAATCACAATCGATTGTATGTAGGGTCACCTAGGGTAGTTCCTGGTCAAAAGGCATTAACATCCAATTATCACAAAAATCTATCTAAGTTAGAGTTACAAATTTTGGTATGGAGGAAGCACATTGGGATGTCCATCGAATAAAATATTCATGCTATCAACAATACATAATGAACTTGAATAATTGTCGTTAATTAGTGACCAGGAATTACCCCAGAGATGGGGTAATTCCTGGCCACTTAAGGGGCAATTATTGGTCACTCACATGATTGATGCAAATACATACATTTTGTAAGCACATTATTAATACAAGTTATTAAACTAATTAGATAAAGAATTTATTTATATATATAGCTAATTAAACACTGTATTTAGTTTTTTTAAGGAAGAATGCAATTTTTTTCAACATAATATCTTTACTTAATAAAACTTAGCCAAAATACTTTTTGTACACTTTGTATGCAATAGCTACAGCTTTTATATCTGGTGTGAATGAATCTTCACCTACCAAATAAATAGGTCCATAAAAAATATGGTGCACATGCACCATACACACTGAGCACATGCTTCTGTCTGTTATGAACAGGTTAAGGTGAACAGTTAAGTGAATAGTACAATGCAGTTACAGTTAAGCATTTTTCTTAATATAATTAAGAATAATTATTAAATTTATATTATTAAAATTTATAAACTAATTTTTGGCAGTAATTTTCTGAATCACCAAAAGTTCAAAACAGTTTTTTGAAATCTAATTTAGCAAAATGTGTTCTGAAATTGAAGGCTGCAGCAGAGAGGAGAGAGGGTTCTTATGAAATATGATGGTCAATTCTGAGGTGAAGTTAGTGACATTCAAAAATATAAGTAGCCAGTTAATATCAAGTTTTGAGCAGTAAAATGTTTGTAAATGGCTTAACAATGTGAATGAAATTTATTATTCGGAAGAAAAAGTAATAAAAAAATAGCCTTCTGCAGAAGTAGTTATTTCAAGAGGACAATTCATTAAAAACTAATGCGTAAAACTTAACCTGTTAACCGGGGAATCAGCTATTGCTCAACTCGTTTCACAATGGGGACTTTTTTTCCGCAGCGATAAGTAATATCACACCTCAAATAATAAAAGAATATCGTTTTTAACTTATGATTTTTATTTATTTTGATACAATATTTTATATTTTTAGCCATATTTTGTAGAAAATAAAAAGTATTTAAGTCATAAATTTATTACTAATAAAAATATATAAAACACTGAAATTCACAATAGGAATATTCAAATCAGAAAGTTATTACTAACATGTATACGTAAGATACTGAAATGCAAACTAAAATGAATCCAAATTGTGGCAGCTCGAAGTATAGATCATGCAGCGCCCGTTTTCCCGTTAATAGTGCTTAAGTTACAGATTACAAGAACATGAAAATTCATGACGCATCGACAATGTGATGGCATATATATAACCACTCTAAGATTTAATAGATAAGAACAACGTAGAACGTGATGCGTTCAATATATTATGATTAATTTCCATGACGAAAAATTTCGTCATGCCCATTGCTGTAGGCTTTTATGTATGACGAAATATTTCGTCATACCTAGTTAACAGGTTAATTAGTGTAACTAAAATTTTGTTGCCATTATTTACTTCTTATAATTTAACTTCAATTTTGGGCGAAATATATGCTTTGTTAATAATTAGAGATATATTATTTATTATTGTAGCAATGTTTTGTTATCGTAACATCAGTCACGAAATCTTTGTTACATCAGTCACACCTATTATATATTTTCTGTGCTATCAGTTTTTCAGTTTTTTTCCATCAAGAAAGTATTTTCATAAAGTCTGAAATCTCTATTTTTATGGGAATTTTATTTTTATGTTTCATGCTATTAGTTTGAAGAGGATTTCAAATTGAAAAAAAGTCAATTTTAGTGATGTCGCTTTTGTGTAACATCAGTCACATATGTTTGATTCCCCTTAATTTATGAAAAAAAAATTCCTCATACCTAATGAGTTATGAAAAGACTTTTAGTATACTCTGTAATGACACTTTAGTTCAAATTTAGGGGTAAAAAATTAATTTCAAGTCAGTACTGAATTTTTATTTAAAAATAGAGTCAAACTGTAACGTCAGTCACCGTGGAATGACCCAAAAGCTTTTCTAAACAAGTAGCATTACAATTACAACGATTTTGCTAAAAAATTATTCATGCTGCAAGGTAAAAAAAAAACTATATTGTTCTGACAAGATATAATAAATATGTAGAAGAGATTACAAAGTAGTAACTTTCCAACGTCTTCAAAAAAGCGACATGAAATTGTTTGTGACAAAATACCTGTAAAAATGTTACTTTTATCAAAATAGTTTGACTTTTATCGCCAAGATTGACGTAACTTCGATCCTAAAATTTTTATAAGTTAACTGTCCATGTGAATATTTCAGTTGTTTCTTCCACATGAAGTCTTCTCTCTCAAGTTTCAATTTAAAACATTTCCATTCAATAAAAGTAAAAATGATAAGAAATAATTTATGCATGTCAAATTTCATGTATACCTGACAAGTTATGAGGCATATGCAATATGTTAAGACGCTCTAAAGTGTTTATTACTTATCATAGTAGATTCTTAGAAGAGGGTTACACGAGCTCGTAAAATTCTTGTCAAGATAATTGGGCTTTACAAGATATTTTTTCACTTTACTATCGAACATTTTGCTTTTATGGGGATAATAAACGTCAAATTGGCTGAATTTTCTTGCGGTAACGTATCGATTCATTTTGCTAAATGTCATAAATGTTTTTTTTCTTCATTACTGAAATATCAAATATCTTCGGTAATGCTGCTAGAATGATACATTTATTTCGTTTTGGAAATGTCATTGCAGTTTGCCATTGGGCATTATTATCTTTCATGGATTTTTTCATGCTTTTATTATTGAAGCTGCAAAACGTAAGGTTTTATTGAACGGTCTATTTCTGAAGTCCATTGCAAAATTATATGGTTCATTTTATGATTACTAGTTGCGCTGCGCGGTCCAGCTCGAAAATAAAAGTTATGCCAAGTGACGCATGTTTAACCGTCTGGCTTAAAAAAAGGGGGAAAATGTATAAAATTTCCAGTCAACGTGTGGAAAGAAAATTTAAAATTTAAATTTAAGCTTCTTTATTTTTCTTAATTAAAAAGGGAATGCAATTTTTAATTAATAGTAGTATTTGTTCACATGATATAGCGTGTGCCGTGTGGCAAGAATATACCGGGGGGGGGGGGTATTTATCGGACTTTTTCTGAAGTCCATTTTAAAAATTGTGAAGTTCATTTTATACCATTAACCTTCCTGAAAGCGCGCGACATACCGTTTTACAATAGCGCTCGCTGGGTCAGAATGACCCCGTATTAAATTTTAAAAGCATTTAAGCAATATTTAATGAATAATTTAGTAGTAAATCATGATTTTGACGAATATTAATCAAGCATCTCAAAAGTATCCAAGGTCAAGGGGTCGAATTTGAATTTAGCTACAGTGGACCTGGTCCACTTCTTTCAAATAGAAGTAGAGTTGTGAATGTTTTTAATTGTGACTGAGTCGAAAAGACCCAGCGAGAGCTCGAATGTTAAGCTGCGTTGCACAGTTTATCTCGAAAATAACAGCTATGTCAAGTTCAGCTTGTTCAACCATCAGGATTGAATACAGGGGGAGGGGATGTAAAATTTCCTGTCAGTGTGTTGAAAAGAGCAATTTTTAACCGACTTAAAAAAGGAGGAGGTTCTCCATTCAAAGCGTATGTTTTTTATTTGTTTGTTCGCACATAACATCTGATCTACTGAACCGATTTGGACGATTTTCTTTAATCGATAGAAGATGGTGTAACTTAGGTACCATGTATTTATATGACGATATTTGTTCACCAGAAAAAAAGTTGTGATCGAAAAACTAAAATGTCATATTATTTAAAACAATATGTGCTATCGTAAATCCTTACTTTAATGTTCAATGAGCGACCTGGTGGTCAAGTGGTTAAACGCGTCAGGTTGAAGTTCCTGATGGAATGAGATCGAATCCAGATCTGCAAGGATTTTTTTTGAACAGCTGCAGGGTTTTTTTAAACTATATTTTGATTATTTTAAGTGCACTTACACTAAAAATAAAGAAATAAAATATTTTTGGGGAAAAAATAGAACCCACTTCAGTTGGAAATTGCTCTAAAAAGTAAAAAAGAATTTTTTTTTCTTTGAACACCATCGAAACTACTTTTAAACATAAGTTTTGAAGTCGGCGCCAAAACAATGTACAGAATTATAAGCAACTACAATTCAACTATAAATACAAATTTTAATGGATCCCGGTTCGTTAAGAGCATTCGCATTCATTTCATTTATTACCACACATTCGTGTAATGTACAAACATTCTGTTTTTAATTTTCAATGGTTTCTCTGAAAAATGTTGGCAAAATATGATTAAATATCATTTTACCTATCGTTTTTGCGAAGACTTCAAAACTTATGTTTAAAAGTAGTTTCGATGGTGTTCAAAGAAAAAATATTGTTCTTTACTTTTTAGAGCAATTTCCAACTGAAGTCGGTTCTATTTTTCCCCAAAAATATTTTATGTGACTCAAATTTGAATTAGGCTTCTTTGATGTTTTTCAAATTAATGTATATGTGTAAAATTTTGTCATTTTTAATTAATAGGAAGGAATAAATGCTCACGTGATATAGCGTGTGCCGTGTGACAAGATATGGGGGGGGGGGGGGGTATTTAGCGGTCTTTTTCTGAAGCTCATTTCAAAAACAGTACGGTTAATTTTATACGATTACAAGCTGTGTTGCACGGTCTATTTCGAAAGTAAACATTTTGTCAAGCGACGCATGTTTAGCCACCAGACCACCAGACTGAAATAAAGAGGGGGGGGGTGTAAAATTTCGTCAGCTTGTTGATAAAATGGGGGGAGTAGAAAAGTGGGAAATTTTGTACTAGAAGGCGGGAAATGGTTGGAAGCATTTTTAAAGGGAATATTTTTTTTTGTGTCAACCCTTCAAGGGATTATCGCCAAAACGTGTGCGTGTCTAATTTGTGTAAGTTAAATCCCAAATTATTACGATTTAAGATAGAAATTATACTTTAGTAAAAGTATTTTGACACTGAAAAAGTTAATAATATACTAGTTATTGCAATATGATTTTAATCAACTTTTGTGCCAATCATTTCATTACCGCTCATTTGATTATTAAAACATCTCGTTTATTCTCCTCACTGATAAAATTCATAGCTACGTTTTGTTCCCCAAACTGCATACCGCATAATAACAAATAGCATAACTTTAAAACAAAAGTGATAAAATCTTTTTTAACTATGTAAAGATAAAGATTTTTATGGGTGCTAAGTTAATAATTTCTTAGCTGTTGGAAATCTCAGGGACTGAGCTTTGTAAAATTATCCTTCCTCTTTCAGTACAGTATTTTTCTTTTTTGTACTAAATTTTTTACAGAATTCACTGATTATTGACGAAGCGTGTTCAATTTAAATAAATTACACGAGACATCACTGAGATTTCTGACGGAAATTACTTTAATAATAAAAATAATCCGGTGCTAAAAAGTATGAATAAATGATTAGTCATTTTGACACGATTTTAACCAGTTTCACGCCAATTCATTCAATTATTCAAATATCTCGTTTATGCTCATTACTGATAAAATTTTTCGCCACGTTTTGTTCAAACTCCACAAAGCATTATTTCAAACAGCATAACTTTGAAACAAAAGTAATAAAATATTTATCTATCTTATCATTAGCTACTTTCCCCCGGCGCAAAAAAATCGAAAATTTGTATTTATTTTTATTATTTTTTTTTTTTTTTTTCATTTTTTTCGTTATTTCCTCATATTTGAAAAATAAATGAGTTCCCAATCTTTCGGACAGCAATTTCCGGACTCCGGTTAGTTGATCTTTGACTGCTCTGATCTCGGGAGTTTTCGATTTCCGCCCGGTTTGGGGAAATGTATCTCCGTTAATATGACGGTTAAGCGATGGAAGAGATAATTAGAGAGTGAATTATTTTCTGCCCAAATTACTGACTGTCGTGAGCTAATAATCCGGAAACGAGTGAATGGAAAGTTCGTCGAGTAAGTTTTTGAGCTATGTAAAGATAAGGATTGTTATGGGCGCTGAATTAAATGATTTCTAGTTCTTGGAAGTTTCAGGGACTGGGGTTTGTGAGATTGTATAAGTCTTTTGAAATATCCTTCCTCTTTCAATGCAGGATGCTTCTTTTATGCATTATGTTTTTTTTTAACATAAAGTGGTTATTAATGGGTGCAGTGGGCAAAAGGAACCTCAAGATGTGGTGTTTGGATGCTGGTACCTGCTGCTTTGAGCAGTGGTGGCTACTAGCGGTTCGAACTTAATTTGCACATGACTAACTTAGGAAATTGGGAAAATTAGTTCAAAAATAAAAACATAGAGTGTTCTTGCTTTTTTTTTTTTTTTTTGCGTTTCTGGGCCACTTTTGGTACTGTAAAATGGGGTGAATCGGTACACTTTTCAGCTTTAATTGTAAAAAAAGTAGTCAAAAGATTTTTTTAATTTGATTTTTTGGGTAAAAACTTTGGTCTTGCTTTGCTTTTGATATTCCAATCAAAGACAAAACTATGACTTAATTAATAAACTATGATAATGATTTAAAGGTGTTCACACCGCTGATAGGAGTCAATCGAAACACATGCAATTTTTTTTTTCTTTTTCTCAGTTTAACCGATGACAGGTGTCACAAACATTATAGTAATATTGATGGGGGAGAATAAGAATATATAGTTACTGTCGAATAAAAGTTCATTTTCTATGCAGTAAACTTTTATGATCTGTCAAAATTCAAAAATAATTTTGAACTTATGAAAAATTAAAAACAATTTTAAGAAATGCTTTTGAATTGAAATACAAAGATTCAATATAAGTTGAAGTCACTCATGTTGTCCAAAAATATGTACTTGTTCTTAAAACTAGCAGTTATAGCTGGTCTTAAGTGTTTTTTCATATCATTTTTTGGGATGAACGCTACCTTTTTTTTAGCCTACTTTCCCGTTAAAAACAAAAGAAAGACGAAAAAAGTATTAAAAGTAGCTTAATGCATCTAAAAAATACCGGCAAGTCCAAAAAATATCGCCAAGTTAAAAAAATATATCGCCAAGTCCAAAAAATATCGCCAAGTTAAAAAAATAAAAAGGTAAAATGAATATCGAAAAATTAAAAATTTGAAAGTAGGGTATTGAAATGGGGAATTTGTGCGTCGGTTTGTCTGTCCCTCCCTAATAACTTTTGAATGAACATTCCGATTTGGACAAACTTTTTTTTGTTGGAAAGATCTCGGCGAGTACAGCTCATTCCCATATTTGATTTTTCGATTTGAACAATTTTTGGTTCAACTTTGAGCCGTTCAAACAACCTGTCCCGCGATATTAACTTTTTAGTTAACAGTCCGATTTGAACAAATTTTTTTTTGTTCGAAAGATCTTTTCAAGGATACTTCATTACCGTATCTACAGTTTCGATTTGAACAATTTTTCGTTCAACATTGAACCGTTCAAACAATCTGTCACCCCTAATAACTTTTGAGTGAAAAGTCCGATTTAAACAATTTTTTTTTGTTCGAAGCATCTCGGCAAGGATACTTTATTACCGTATTTAAATTTTAACTTTGAACCGTTCAAGCAACCTTTCCCCACCTAATAACTTTTAAGTGAACCGTCCGAATTGAATAAACTTTTTTTTGTTCGAAAGATCTTATCAAAAATACTTCATTCCCGTATTTACATTTCCGATTTGAACAATTTTTTGTTCAACATTGAACCGCTCAAGCAAGCTGTCACCCCTAATAACTTTTGAATGAACAGTCCGATTTAAATAAACTTTTTTTTTTGTTCGAAGGATCTCAGCAAGGATACTTCATTACCGTATTTAAATTTTCAATTTAAACATTTTTTCGTTCAACAGTGAACCGTTCAAGCAACCTTTCCCCACCTAATAACTTCTGAGTGAACCATCCGAATGAAATAAACTTTTTTTTGTTGGAAAGATCTCGGAAAGTACAGCTCATTCCCATATTTGATTTTTCGATTTGAACAATTTTTGGTTCAACTTTGAACCGTTCAAACAACCTGTCCCGCGATGCTTTCAGAAAAAAATTTAACATTAGCGCCTACGGGGAATTTAAGTTGAATGTTGATCCTGAACTTAAAGTTGGATTTCCTTCAAACTAACTTTGTAAGAAAATGGTTTTGATAAGTAATATTTGTAAAGTACTTTTCTGAATAATCTTTTGTGAGGACTCTGATTCCGACTCCGACTCCGCAAACATGGCGGAAATGCAGGCTCAGAAAAAAAAATGACTGACTGTGCAGACGATTTTTTGTTTATTTATTCATTTGTTTTATTTTATTTACTTATTATTATTAATATTTTTGGCAGACGATTTTTTTTGTAATAAAAATGTTTAATTCACAAGGGCATTTTATTCTTTATTTATATTTAACAACTGGCAACGGATTAAAAGTTAAATTCGAGACATTTTATCAACGGACGAGATTTTTTTTCTTTTTTTTTCTTTCTATGATAAAATGTGTGTTGATGTACTTTGTACTTTTAATTTTTTTTTTTCAAAACAATTGAGAAATTTTTCTACGGAAGAACTGTAACAGTTACATTTTCGAAAAGGTGCGACAAAACTTTATTTATTCATTTATTTACTTTTTATGTGTCTATTGCATCTGATGAGAGGGGTATATTTTGCTTTTAGAAATCAGCTTTAAGTGCTAAAAAGGTATGTTTGACATAATTTTTAGTCTCAGATAATTAAGAGAATAATGATCAGATGCTAGAATGCCGATGTCCATGTACGGGAAAGTAGGCTCGTTTAGTTCTTGACAGATTTTTTTTTTTTTTTTTTTTTTGGTTTCTTGAACTCTCTTGATATCGGGAATCGTCCAGTAAGATTTTCCCACTTATTCATTACTGTCTGTGTGCTGGACTTTTTCTTCGTAAAGGATATGTGACTCTCCCCTCCCCCTCCATATATTTTAAATAAAAAGAAGTCTCTTACAGCAAAAACCTTTTTCAATCTGCAATTTTCTGTCATTCTACGATCTAGTTGCTCACTAGAAGGGGTAAACAATAATAAATCCTTGTCCTTGTCTTGACTAGAAGAATCGGTTTTAGAATCTTGATTTTTCAAACAGTTTCCTTTAAATAAAATTGAGTTGGTTGAAGCAGACCGTTGAAATATCATCCAGAGGAATGCAGTTTCTTCCCCATTAGAACACATCAGTCTGGCTTAGACAGTAACTGAGCAAGATGAAGAGATCCCTTTACAGAAGCTGTGTGAAACACTGCTTAACCCATTTATGCCCAGTAGCCTAAAAATGGGACGCTTGTTAGTTACTGCATACAAAAACCTGTAATGGGTATATCTTTGTACTAAAGCTGTTTTTCACAAGTTAAATAGTCCTTCTTCTTGAGAAAACCAGTTAGAGCGACTATTTGGACATCAGAGTTTATTGACAGCTATTTTCAGACAAATCAGTCAAGCAACGATCCAGCATGGGTAGCCACAGAAAGAAGGGGGGCCACATGAGGTGCCATGGGTAGCCACAGAAGTTTTTTTTTTTTTTGCGAACTTATTGTTCATAAAATTAAACTATTTTAAAATTATTTGCTCAAAATCGATCAGAGATAGCTTCTGTAATGTTACTTTGCGAAAGTAAAGTCAAGTAAGATCGTATTTTGCTCACATATCTGCAAAATATCCCACAAACAGGACGTTAAATAACTTAATAAATATGGCAACGGCGAACTATTTTAAGCGTAAAATGTATGTAAACCATTCCAAGTAAGAGTTTTAAGCAGATAAAATTGAAAAAAATTGTTTAAAAAAAATTTGGGCATAAATGGGTTAATACCCAATCTTTGTCTTCCATTTCCAAGTTGGACCATATCATTGCAGCAATCTCTCCCTTGTATGCTAATTTGCATTAAGTACCAGTTCGTTTGACACTTAGCTACAAAAAGGTGATTTCTTTCTTCAGCTCGGTCACGGTCTAAGTCAGATTGAGGAGTCCTAATGAGGACGAACTTGCAGACCCTGGATGACATAACCGAGCTGACTGCGTATTACATACAAATGTCTGTCTATATAGACTGCTCAATTTAATTTTTAGTGCGACATTTAATCGCTTTCATTACTTGTATTCCTTACCAAACATATTTTTCATGCTTTGGTAAACTAAAATTCACCCTTGATTCCAATATTTTCTTCAACTTTGCTCTTAAATTTTGATCATTAAAATTAAATGGTGAAAGTATTCGATTCGGATTGAAAATAAGTGCATTTTTTTTATCAAGGATTTATCAATAAGACGATTCTATTTTAAACTACGTGAGATAAATTCTCTTTGCAGAACATTATCCCCCTAATTAATTAAATGCAAGCAATGTGTGGAATTTCTAAATCGGAAAGTAATTTAAGTTGATGGAATTTAATTTACTTCGAATCAATTGATCGAATTAATTGATTCCGAAATACAAAGCAAATGAAATGTGTGTGAGTAGTTGCTATACTTGATCCAACAAAGTTTTTTAAAAAAGAGTTAACCAGTTTCTAAAGGTATTAATCACTTTTCCCCCCTTCGGTAACAGAACAAACAATTTTCAGGAAAACGTGTAATTTTTAACACTCGATTTTCAAGTCATTTTAGCTGTAGATTTTCAGTCATTTCGATTTTCAAGTTATTTTAGCAAAAAATTCCCTCTTCTCGATAAAGTGAAAATGCCACCATTAGCTTTTAAGTGACTTTTCTAATTTAATTAAGCCCATAAATTGTTTTTGATTAGAATTTAACTGATATATATATATATATATATATATATATATATATATATATATATATATATATATATATATATATATATATATATAGTGGTCTTTATATTTTGCAATGCCACTAGTAAATTTTAATCGACCTTTGTTTTCATTGAACTATTACTGTTTTTAAATTAAGTATTTTAAAATAATATTATTTGTTTAAATTCTGTTTTAATGAACAAACATGTGCATTGAAAAATTATTACTCGTATACGTTTCGAGTATGACTCAAAAAAGCACACCTGCAATCAGTAGAAATTGTTATTTTTTAAGTTCAAAACTTTCTTGAGAAAATTGATACCTCACCTTACATTACGGTTCATCATGGCTACTAATATTCAAATGTATAAAAATCCAATGTTTTAAACTCCTGGATTAAGGAATAAATACATTTACATACACAAATGGATTCCATTCGTAGGGGCGAGGTTTAAAAAATTCCAAAAATTCCGAATCTTTCAAATAAAATTAAAACCATTGAGTCACAAAATCGTTTGATATCTTATTCAGTCTTAAAAAGGCTGACAGGAAAAAAAAACGAAAAATTTGCAAACTTTTTTTTTTTTGGGGGGGGGGGGAGGCGGGAGACAACCAAGGATTGCTAAGGAGTCATCGAATTAACTGAAATTCGAGGACCTGTTCAGGTTACAATAAAGAACGTGTCAAGTCTTCGCAGATTTTTCTCACAATTCTAAAAAGGATAAATAAAGGTAAATAACTTCAATGCGTCGAGAGAGAACTGATACTTTATCCTCAATAAGACACGCACTTGAATATTAAAATGATATGCTCTTCATTTTCTAATTGATATGTTCTTCAATTTGAAAAAAAAAAAAACCAAAGTATTTTTCCACCCTTCTGACAGCATATTTTCACGCTTTGCATTTTAAATAAAACATTTAGCGTCATAGAAAATGAAAAAACGTAAAATAGGAATTTTGAAATTTTTTATTTGACTGTTTTGTTATTCTTTGAAATACAAACTGATAAACATTTTAAGAGTGCAAAATCGAATTAATACATAATTATAGTTTCTTCCCTAAATACTGCATAATGGCAACAAGCCGTGCTCCCAGCTTTTATGATAGGCTGCACCTAAACTCTACTGCTGAGCGGTGTCGACTGGAAGTGAGCAGACACGGAGTGTTAGAGTGGAACGAAATGGGACTGCCTCTTGGACAATGGACTTTAATTATTTGGGGTATGTGCACGTTTTTTTGCTTTCCAGGTAAGGGCAGGGTGCATTGGATTGCAATTTGTCAGCAATTTAACTTTTAAATTCAAATTTAGTACAAACATTTTAAAGTAAATTTGTGGCATAAATTTTACACTTTCAAAATTCTTACTCTTTCAAAAATTAAAAAGAAAAACTAATTAAGTTTATAAATCGCTGCTGACTTATTTCAAACAAACACTCATGAAACCTGCAAAGCTCAATCTAAAAAAATCTATATGCTGCTCCTGCCCTCTGAAGATTAAGCAGCACATTACCCATGTTGATATTTTGCGTGTTCGTTTTAAATTTCACGTAGTTTTAAATGTTTTTCTAATGCTTCTTATTGTTACTCCAATATTTATCTTCATTTATATTTACCTCCATATTTTTGTTACTCCAATTTATGCACAGTTACTCTTCATGAGCTATTGTTTTCTTTTATATATAAATATATATATATATATATTATTTTTTTTTTTTTCTTTTAACCTCTATTTCAGCTTCAGAATTTTCAAGAAGTATATATTTACGCCATGAAAAAGATAAATAAATAAATAAACAGCTAACTATATAGCCCTAGCTATGCAGTTCTATGATAAAGAGGGACCCCAAAGTACTAATACTCAGCAATCACAAGAAATTTACGGCTACCATATATTTTTTTAACCCATTAATGCCTAGCGTCCCTTTTTAGGGACGGTCCAAAAAAAGGGTCTGAATTTCCCCAAAATGAACGTTTCAACCGAATTATAGTGTTCAATTAGTACCTTGGTATTGTTTCAATTCGTTATTAACAGATTGCAGCACAGAACCATTGTATAGTGTGCTCTGTAGCAGTTTTAATATGATCTTTATCAAAAATTACATCGTTCACAATATCAAGAAAAAAAGTTAAGTTTTCAAAGTTATTCCCAGATTCCCGGTTTATGTTAATTGCTGATTTTATTTCTTCTTATAAAATGTCTACTTAAATATTATATCGTAGGCAGAAAAAAAAATAGTAAAAAAAGTATGTACCCTCTGGGGTCTATCGTAATTTTTAAGGGACGAATTTTCTTTCCTTAATAATTTTTTTTTTTTACGCAATATTTTTTTAATTATTTTTCCTGTCCATTAAACACTGTTTGTAACCAGTGCACAGAATATCTTTGGAAAAAACAAATGTCAGGCAATAATGGGTTAAACTCAAATGTACTTTTACGAAATTTCAAACCATGCTGAACTATAAAGCAGTGAGCAACCGCCCCTAAGCAAGGGCTAAGGCAGAAACATGCAATACACCGCCAACTCGACTATTTCGATCCATGGACAGCAGTTTCGAGCTTATTCTGCTCTCATCAGCATGGAATACGAAAGTAGTCACGTTGGAGGCAAAAAAAATCCCTGGATCGAAATGGTCGAGTTGGCGGTGTATTACATGGTGAACTACTTTTACTGTAAGAACGGAAGTAATTTTTTACACATTTTAATTCTACCCTCTACACTCAGTAACTGCTATAGTTTGACGATAATGTGGAGTGTTAAAAATTTAAATAAAGGTTATTACTTTTTTTTAACTCAAAAAAGTTAGATTAAAAAATAATCTTCAACCGTTTGTATTTGACTAAAATCACTTTAGCATTTTAAGAAATATTCTCTCATACATATATACAAACATATATTTGTGATAATGTAAAAATGAAATAAATAAATTGAAATAAATAAATTATTAATGAAATAAATAAATTGAATTAGCGCTGTCATAAACATCTTTTTAATAAAAAAATTGCAAGATATGTGAGTACTTTATTACAAAATCTCAATGCGCACAAAAGTTTTTACTTTCAACTAATAAGTCATTATTCGAGCATCCGATTAATTTTCTTTAGACTAGGTTAATTATCTGTAATCAGTCATTATTTTTTACAAGGAATTCAAGTAACCATTATTGTTAACATGGCAATAAATCATCCAGATAATTTTGAAAATTTTAAACAGGTTAATGGTTTTTGTGAGACTTACATTAAGTAAAGTCTGCATAATCATTGATCTTACAAAGTTTTTCAATTATATAAAAGAAGGAAGTGTGACAGGGCTTTATAACTTTATGCAATCATCAATATTTTCTTCTAAAGTTTGTAGTGGGCTGCTCTCTGGCCAGGTATATCGGCAGTATCTGAAAATGTTCTTTGTCCTTCTTTTTTTGCGCGTTTGTTGTCTATCTTACTTCAGTTTTTGTAGAACTGTGCTTATTTTTCCGCTAAAATTAAAGCAGTTTTCCCCTGCAAATAACCCTATTTTAAAAACTTTTGTAGGAAATGAAAAACATACTGTCTGATCTTCTTAGGTAAAACCTCCCGCGCATTTACGCATGCGTCAGGTCTTCTCTGATCTTACCAAAATAGGGGTGATAGGTAAGATTATATATGGGAAAGAATAATAAGAAGCATTTTGAGCCGTATCAAACAACGTGGACGATGCTAATTTCAAATTCATAGTTTATTAGTTGAATATGTCAAAAGGATATAGCAAATGCAAGTTTTAAATTGAAAACTTCGGAAAGTTCCCACCCACAACCCATCACCCCTTTTTTAAGTGGAATGCTTCGCGAGTGCTAGGCGCGGTTTTCAAGGACGTACCGTATCTTCAACAACATCTAAAATTCGCCTTTGTAAGTGCTTTTAATGCCATGCTCCGTCTATTTTGTAATTTTAATTTGTATTGATGACCAATCTTTTCTTATATCTTCTTCTTACCAATATATTCTTCTTAACCAATCTCTTCTCATAGGTTTAAAAGAAAAGGCTAATTTTGGAGTTATTTGGATGCATTAAGTGTTAGATAGAGTGAAAAATGATTCTTCTTTGTGGTTAAGACATTTTTGTTAAAAGTAAGTATTAAAGTAATCATGAATGGTGTCTGATTCAAATAAATCACATTATAATAAGGATTACTTGCTTTAGATAAAGCTCTAATTATGCTTTTCATTAACATCAATAATATCCAAATACTCGTTTAACGAATATATTTCAACCGATTTTCCTAATTATTACTTTACTCTCGATTAAACCTAAAGCAAAATGGCAAAACCATTTTTACCAACATGGAACTAATCGCCACAAAAAAAAAAAAAATAATAATAATAATTAATTTCCGTAAAACTTATGCTCATCAGCCGTCGTTTTTAACAAAAGGAATTAGTGTAATTCTTTCTAATTGAATGTTCACACTTTTACGTAGAACAAGGCGTGAACAGTTTTGATTAACATTTAATTAACAATCAAAATTTGCTAATTGTTTTTCTGATGCAATTACAATTCATAATTAAGTTTCTTCTACAATGATTACTTCCAAGATAAAAGGACATTATTTAAGGGATATGATTCTCATTTATTTACAACTTAGCAGTGTTCCAAAGTAGTGTCAAATCGAATAAAAAAGTTGTTTTATCCTATATTTATTAAAAATATAACACTAGATCTTTTATAGAACTAAATCTAGTTTTAAATCATTTTGAAGCACGTAAGTTCATATGTTCGTTTCACTTATTTGTGTTAAATAATAATCAATATATTTTCTTATAAACATTGCATAAGAATTTCATTTTGATCACGTACATGACAAACGAATGCAAAAGAAGAAAAAAACACGTCGTTATCATTCACCTTTGTATTAAGTAAAATAACGCATTTAGTACCAAATAATTAGGCAAAATTTACAATTGTGGATCAAAACTGAAGTTCTTAAAACTAGTCTCTTATATGTTCAAAAGTAGATTGTATAATACATTGGCAATGTAATGAAATGATGTCAATCAAAATCTAGAGATTTCCTACTTGTTTACACTCTTCAATTGCGGGAAATAATTTGGTTAAAGTTACATTAAACTACATTTTTGGCATTTTTTTTGTCTAGAGTAACTAAAATAGAAGAAAAAGCATTGACAAGATCAAAAGTCCATTAAAATGTAAAGCAATCCGTCAAGAAATTAATTTAACTGTTTAATATTATTAAAATATAAAATAATCCACCATATAAATCAGCCACTATATAGGATTCAAAAGTATTATTACAATATTAAATAATTCCCTTACTAGTTTAAAATTATTTTATTCTGTAGTAAAAAGCAAATTATTACGACAAATAAAGATAGTCAGAGGAGAAAAATATAAGAGTTCCATTAAAGTGTAAACCTAGAACATTAAAATACAAACGGGACAGCGCATAAACAATATTTTTCTAATTTTGCAAAGAAAAATTGGGAAAAAATCTCCATACGCCAAAGTACCCCAAATTTAACCTCTTACCATCATTTCTTTAAGGAATGTGCTAAATTTTGAGAAAATAGATCAATGCGTATGTTCGCAAAGTAATCAATAAACAAACAGGGTACTAAATAATTGATATGTAGCAAAGCCTCGCATTTGCTCAGTCAGTAAATATAACCATATAAACACATCAAATTTTTTAAAGAAGATACCCAGATGCTTCCCAGAACAAACTCAGTACATTATGTTATCAAATTTTTGCAAATCCGTGCAGCTGCTTTATTAATTCAGCAACGTATATGTTTTGCAACTGATATGTATTCCTGCAAAATTTCAATTTCCTTAGCACTTGGAGGGACTTAAAAAAAAAAGAAAAGCGTTATGCTTTTACGGAATATTACATCGGAATCGGTTTTTGCCTGATCCTTTTTTTTCTCCTTCATCTGCTCCCAGAAAACCATTCGTTTATTTACGGATGCTGGAATTATACTTTGTTCAGATGGATTTCTAAAAGCAGAGAAACATGAAGTTTCCATGGGTCCTTATTGTTCTATTGTTTCAATCCCCACAAAAAGTTTCCACAATTTTTTATCCGTCGACATTTCTAATCACGACGTTGGAAATATATGGATCAACACTTTATTGAATTCTAAGGAAGGAAATGAAATCCACATTGAGCTAGTTACAATTTTTATGTATTTTCCTTCTTCATATCTTTATCAATCTCGGTGTTATTTCTTTTTTTTTCTTTTTTGTATAAAATTGGGAGAGTTGATATTATGTAGAGACTAGCAGTACCCGCACGGCGATGCCCGTGCAAAAAATGTAAAGAAAGTCAACTGAATAAATTTAAATTCACTCCACCCTCTTAAGTAAAATTATATTCTTTAATTCAAATGTGCACCACGACCTTTTAAAATATATTGATGACACTTTTAATGCCATTTCAGTTTGTAGTGCTCAATGCGAGGATTATTTTAGCTTTAAAGACTTTTTTTTTTCTTTTCGTGTGTGTGTGACGAACTTATTTATTTTTAGCGAAATTTTTACGTTCCAATGGAACTTTTGACACAACTGTAGAGCCAAGATTTTCGAAAACTCTCAACGACCACAGCAATATTGCCCTTGAAATTTAATATAATTCACCGATTTAACCGTAATTTCAATGTAAAATTGGTCGCCAAATCTAAATTTATTAACATAGGGAACCGATGTTAATAAATCAGGTAGATCAGCCACAACCATTCTTCCATGATTTTAATGTGAACATTAAAAGGAAAGAAATATAATGTCTATCGTACCATCGCTTTGAAGTGATTACAATCTAACAGTGACCCTCAAATAATCAAGATTTCACTGGCCTGGAAGTTTGGAAAATTTCACGATTGTTGCCAAAATTTACGACGCCAAATATGAAAAGTAACTGAATAGCGGTGTTACAGAAAATGTCAGAATGGAACTATTATTATTAAAAATTTAGTGATGGCGGCATTAAATACATGTTTTAAACATGCAATAAAATACTCTTTAGACTGCAAACAACTACTGTTCCTTCCCAGACAGTTTTCTTTTTCTTTGATTTGGAGAAAGTAGTGTTTCACTGGCTGGGAGGTTTGGTAAATTTCCTGATTGTCGCCAAACTTTACGACGCCAAATGCGAAGAGGAACTGAATAGCCATCCCTAAATTTTTAACAATAATAGTTCCATTGTGACATTTTCGGTAACACCGAATTTTGAGGAAGTCAACTTAATAAATTTAAATTTACTTTAACCCCTCTGAAGACAAATTATTATATTCTTTAGTTCAAATGCGCTCCACAACCTTTTAAATTCCACTTAAAGTCATGTTAAAGTTTAAATCAATTCGCCAAATAAATATAAGAGACAGAAAGTTAAGTAAGTAACGGGAGATATTAATTAATCAAATTGAATAAATTTTCAAGGCTCAAATCTATACGCAAATTTAAATCACAAAGTAACTTCAGGGACAAAAGAGCAGCTGATCAGGAAAATGGCTCTAGTGTTTCAGTTCTGCGTACAGAGTTAGGCCTTGAAAATTGATTAAATTTGATTAATTAATATCTCCTGTCCTAATTAACGGACGGAAACGTGCTAAAACTTTTCTTTTTCAGAAAAAAAACCCTTTCCAACGATATACAGGGTGGTCCTAAACTCATGGTACAAACTTTTAGGGTAGGTCAAGGGCATTGTAACAATGACTTTTTGTATAGGAATGTATAGTCGCAAGTGACGCGGTGAGTCGTAAACAAGAGAAATAAAAGGAAAGAAAAATGGAGGGATCAGTTGGTATCATTGCCAGTAGAGGGCAGTAGATGTCCAGCTGCTGTTGAATATGATGCATCGCAATGAGGAAAAGCGCCATTCTCAATTGTGCTGCCGTAGAAGATGGGTGACTTCACGAATTCAGAAAAAGCAGACATGCATTACATGTACGGTCGTGCAAATGGTAACGGCAGAGCTGCGTTACGAATGTATCGCGAGGAGTATCCTGATCGCCGAATGCCGGATCACAGAATTTTTCAACGGTTGCATCGTCAACTTTGTGAAACAGGTGGCTTCGGCGTCAACAGACATGACACTGGTCGATTAAGAGCTGTACGCACTCCAAGGCTGGAAGAAACCATCTTGAACATTGTGGCTGATAGACCAGAGTCAAGCACAAGAACTGTTGCACATAACGTAGGTGTGAGTCATCAGACTGTAGGCAGAGTGTTAAGCGAAAATCGCTTACACCCCTTCCATTTTCAGAAAGTACAAGCATTGAATCCCGCAGATTATCCTCTCCGCGTGAACTTCTGCCAGTGGATGATGCAGAAATGCGCATTGCAGCCGGATTTCGTAGATCATGTGCTATTTACAGATGAAGCCACATTTTCACGCGAGGGTGTCTTTAATGCGCACAATTCCCATGTGTGGGCAACCGATAATCCACATGCAACGCGTCCACATGCGTTTCAACAACGTTTCTGTATTAATGTGTGGGCTGGTATTGTGCACGACTTTTTGATTGGCCCATACTTGCTACCCACGCGACTAAGTGGCGAAAGCTATCTTATTTTTCTGAAGGAAGTGTTACCACAACTGCTGCATGATGTTCCGATCGCCATTCGTAACCGCATGTGGTTTCAGCACGATGGGGCGCCAGCACACTTCAGCATTAATGTTCGGAATTATCTGAATACCACGTTTGGTGCTCAATGGATTGGGCGTGGTGGACCAGTCCCTTGGCCGCCCCGATCTCCCGATTTATCGAGCCTCGATTACTTTTTCTGGGGACATTTAAAGAATCTTGTTTATGAGACTCCAGTTGACTCAGATGAGGATCTCGTCGCTCGCATATCTGTAGCTGCTGCAAGTGTGCGTGAAATGCCAGGCATCTTTGAACGTGTACGCCAATCGCTCCACCGACGCTGTCAAGCATGTATCGCTACTGGTGGACGCAATTTTGAACACTTAATGTAAATATGACAATTGTCAACAACGCTTTGAATAAAATCTTTGTTTTTCCTTTCGGCTGTCATTTCCCCTGTTTACGCCTCACCACGTCACTTGCGACTATACATTCCTATACAAAAAGTCATTGTTACAATGCCCTTGACCTACCCTAAAAGGGTTCATACCCCATTTCGCCTTCGAAACTTCCCATTGATATGTCACTATGAATGGAGCGATAAGGTGCTTTCCAATGAACAATAGATATCCGCAGTGCTGAGTTGACAGTTGATGTCTTCGCCTTTTACTGAGAGGGGGTTAGGGATTTTTCTAGGGATATTTCTTCTGCCGTAGTTATGTAAAACTAGTTCTCTGGCTAGCGATCTAGCCAAACTTTAAACTGAGGGTAACTCCTTATCAAATAAAGCAAAAAAAAAAAAAAAAAAAACACGGCCAGATTTTCACGAAATTTGCACTTTTTGACATCTTAAATGTATACATTATTTTTTAAAATTCTAACATTTATAATTGTTGAATATTTATTTTTTGAATTTCGTTAAAAAGCCTTTTTTTAACCTTATTGGCAGACTTGAAATTATTATAACTAAAGTTCTGTGGAAGCGACCGACTTTTTAAATAACTCATTTCAAAGATAATTTATATGCAATTATGCAATTTGAATACTTTATGAAAATGTTTCTTTTTAAGCTGTAATTTAAAATTTTTGAAATAATGGCATTTCAGAATTTTGTAAAAATATGTAGGATTCAAAATATATTTTAATGAATATATTTGAAAGTTATCTGAGTTGGACCATGTAGAAACTAGTAATTAGCAAAAATTGAAAAATAGGGTCCTAAATTGCACAATAGGGTCATACATTACTTAGTGTAAATGCTGATCCCTTCATGGAGAAGACGTTTTAGATGTATTCAGTAAGATGCGTTAAAAATCTTATAAGTACAGTACAAAACCTTTTATTCGGGAACCAAAAAATCGGGAAACCAGAAAACCGG
Source organism: Uloborus plumipes (assembly GCA_038373865.1). Lineage (NCBI taxonomy): Eukaryota > Metazoa > Arthropoda > Arachnida > Araneae > Uloboridae > Uloborus > Uloborus plumipes. Next base: position 18,821 of record JAXGGA010003251.1, on the reverse strand, counting down.
GAAATTTTGTCGATTTTCCCGGAATCTTTTAAAATACGCAATTTTGTCACTTTTTAGAAAGGAAACTTTTTTTTTTCTTTCTTTTTTTTTTTGAAATAAATAAATAAATGAATATGAAGGGTTTCTTATGAATACCGTGTTACTCGCAAAAAGCGTAGAAAATTGTTACAAAAACAAACTTTTTGTAACTGAAAGTAAGAAGCTGAAATTAAAGGGTCAAGCGGGGCAAAATTTCCGAAATATTTTCTTGAATTTCAAAGTATTCTAGTAAATAAAACATTTTCCTATTTTAGTCCAGCTGTAAACTGAAGAAATAAATATTGTCACCTTTTAATGCAATCTTATACTGAATGATCATTAATTAAAGCCGTTTAGAGATTAAGAGCAAGAATCTGAGAAACTCACGCCTAGCATTATGAGGTGATTCATGACCTCTCAGACTTTCTCCCAAAAATTACCAAATGTTTATTATCTTATTGAAAGACCAAATCCGGAATGTTTTGCTCTAAAGTTGAGTTGTTTAGTTTTTATGGATCCCTAAAGTTTAAGGTGCGGCATCAAAAATTAAGCGGATTTTCAAGACATGGAAATTGCTGTGAGCCAAAACTCTTACCAGGAACTGTTAAACTGCAATTTTCTTTTTGTATATGGAATATAGAAGGTTGAAACTTTACAAAATGAATGTTAAATTTGTGGTAAGTTGTTGCCGTAAGGTCAGTGAAGGTCCTCAAAACAGGGCAGTTTTGACGTTTTTTAGCGTTTTTGAGGTCTAAAAACAGCTTGTACATTTCAGTTGGCACGGCAAAAATAGTGTCGTTTGAAAGACCAGTGTAAGCACTTTAAAATAATGTATAAGTTCAACGTGCTTTTAGTTGCGTAAGGCCGAAATATGAGAAATGTCATATTTTACCGATATTCAAACGGTCATAACTTCCTCTGCCAACAACAATTTTTTTTGCCAATGTCATGCTCTATTCTTTGTCTTAACAGAACAGTTGAGTCCTTTGAGGCGAAATGTGAAAAATTTTTTTACAAAAAATGCACAGAAAAAAATAAATTTTTTGTAAAAAAAATTTTCACATTTCGCCTCAAAGGACTCAACTGTTCTGTTAAGACAAAGAATAGAGTATGACATTGGCGAAAAAAATATTTCAATATGTTGTTGGCAGAGGAAGTTATGACCGTTTGAATATCGGTAAAATATGACATTTTTCATATTTCGGCCTTACGCAACTAAAAGCACGTTGAACTTTCCTCGGTTATTTATACATTATTTTAAAGTGCTTACACTGGTCTTTCAAACGACACTACTTTTGCCGTGCCAACTGAAATGTACAAGCTGTTTTTGGATCTCAAAAACGCTAAAAAACGTCAAAAATGCACTGTTTTGAGGGCCTTCACTGATCTTACGGCAACAACTTACCACAAATTTAACATTCATTTTGTAAAGTTTCAACCTTCTATATTCCATATACAAAAAGAAAATTGGAGTTAAACAGTTCCTGGTAAGAGTTTTGGCTCACAGCAACTTCCATGTCTTGAAAATCCGCTTAATTTTTGATGCCGCACCTTCAACTTTAGGGATCCATAAAAACTAAACAACTCAACTTTAGAGCAAAACATTCTGGATTTGGTCTTTCAATAAGATAATAAACATTTGGTAATTTTTTGGTAAAAATCTGAGAGGTCATGAATCACAGGCGTGACACTCTCTCAGATTCTTGCTCTTAAGGCTACAGTGGACAAATAAAATTGTTTTTTTTTTCAACTATTGATTTACATGTCTAAAACTTTGAGTGTGTGCTTGTATTATTGTATATTTACTACATCTAAAAGCATAAAAAACACAAATTAGTGCAAAAACAATGAATAATTTTTTCCAAATTTCAAATTTAAATATTTTTTTAACAAAATTTCAAAATGTTCCTAGCGTCACAATTTTTTTTTCAAACTTTGCATTTCCACTTAATTTCCAATCATTAGGCATGATTTCCCCGAAATAAGCTGAAATTCTCCAATTTTTTTGGTTTGTTCCTGATCTCAGAAGGTGTTATTCGATTTCAATATATTTTTTAAAATTTCGGAAGACTTCACCAATCGTAACTTTCCTTCCAAGAGCATAAAAATGAAACATTGAAATAAAAATTTTAAAATACCACTAAAAACACATGAAAATTTCCATTTTTTAAAAATTTCAGGCTCGTTGCGGGATCGGAAGATATTATCCGATTTCAAAAATTTTTGCTTTGTTTTGTAAGTCTTCACCAATCGCAACTTTTCCGCACTGTTACGACTCGAAAATCAAAACTTTGTTTTTTTTTTCGCTCCACCCTAGTATACAGGGTGTCCAGTAATTATTGACGGGGTTTCTGTACCCCAACTGAACACAAGACTGGAATAAGGCTGCAATATCTTAAAAGAGAAATTTCTATTGATATTAACACAATGCAAAAGCAGCAATTAACAATTTTTACCTTAATCTCGAAAACGAACCCTTTTTTAAAAGGGAAAGGAAAGAAGAAAAAAACGCGTTCATAGTAACGAATTTATTTAACACACTAGTAGAAATTTATGTTCAAAAATTTGTTTCTTGCCCTTTCCTTAATTTTATTTCTTTTCACAACATTATCGAAAAGTGGGCCCCTTCCCCTCCCCCCCCCCTTTTTTTTTTGAATATGAGGGTCTTTCGTCTTGTGAATAACTAAATTTTTTGGTTTTTAAATTATTTTAACACTAGTATTTTTTAATATTCCGATATTTACAAACATTTCTGAACCGTTTTCTTCTTATTTTAAGACGGCTTGCAAATTAATATAGTAATTTGGGCTTCATAAACAATTGGCAAACAGCGCTATTTAGCGATCCAGAAAACCGGGAAATTCAGATATCCGGCATAGCGATGGTCCCAAACATCCCGGATGACTGGTTCTCACCTGTATTTCAAAAAAAATTTCAAAAACAGTAAACTTTTTAAATTGAATCATATTTGAGATTATGTTTTGTGAAAAAGATTTCTTTTCAAAACATAGTTAAATTACAAATCAAATTAAATGCATAAGATTCTCTTTGAAATGAACTTACGTGAGAACTCCATAAGCTCTCGTAAAATTAAAGTTTAATGCATTACTGTAAAAGCAAAAATAACAGAAATGTTCTACATTATTTTTTCAAAAAATTTCAAAGACAACTTGAATTTTTTTTGCGTTTTATATTTCAATTGTTTGCAAAGTTTATTTCTCTCCCGAAAAGTATTTAACTTCATGAAGTTGCATTTAACATGAGTTATTATACATCTCTGTAGCTCACCATTAAACTTGAGTTATAATTGAGCAAGTAAATAAAAGGCCTTTTTAACTTATTAAGGGCTGAATTCAAGTGAAACACCATTGCAATCGCTTCTAGGCGACCGCAATTGCAATCGCTACTGGAAGTCGAATTAAAATAGAATAGTTTTTTCTATGGCATCATTCCTTGTTGTAAATTCTTGCTCTGCAGCCTTTTTCCGTGGAACATTTCCAATATATTTTGTCATTTCTTTTGGTATTTATTCTATAAGTATACTTATTGTACACCAAAAGTTTTCCTCCTCTGTTCGAATTGATGTACTGAAAACTGTCCATGCTGATAATACGAACGCTGGACGCCGAATGAAAAAAAACCACGTGGGTGGGTGCAGTGGTTGGAAAAACTACATATTTTTCGTAGCGAACTACAACTACAACTACTTTCTTATAAATGTAGTTAACTACAGCTACAACTACTTTTTTTTAAATGTAGCGAGCTACACTACTTTTGAAATGTAGTTGCTACTTCGCTACTTTTTAAAAAATAAATAAATAACAAGAATACACCGTTTGAGGATCTACCGAAAAAAATCGAAAAGTGGTTTAGATTAAAAAATTACCTCATTCGAATATGGAATAGAAATAGGAATTGTCTTTGAATTTACTTGTCTTTTTCGTTTTGTTTCTTTTTTTTTGCTAAAATTTGTCCTTTTTAGATTTTTTTACAATTTTTACAAATATTCGACACAAGAAAAACCTTGTTTTTTTCCTTCGTTCTCTTAAAAAAAATTTTTTTTTTTCATTTATTCATTTATTTTTTTTAATTTAAAAGTAGTTTTCAGAAATCGCTACAAACTACTATTTTTTTGTATCGCGCTACTCACTCCTCTACTTTTTTTAACAAGTAGTGCGCTGCACTACAAACTACTAAAAAAGGTAGCTACTACAGTAGTTTCGCTACTTGTAGCGCGCTACTTCCGACCACTGGGTGGGTGCAGTGCGTACGCGTAGGGAGAAAGAGAACCGGTTGGGGAAATTTTCGGGAAAAAATATCTCCGAAACTATCCCTAGGTTGACCACCCGATGGTTTGATTGACAACTGACCCAGCCCACTGGGAGGGACAGACTCATCACACAGTTTCGAAGGCGAAATGGGGTAGACACCCCTAAAAGTTTGTACCATGAGTTTAGGACCACCCTGTATAATGTTTTGGGGTGTGGGAAGGTTTTCTCCCCTCAATTATGGCGGATACACCAAAAATGAGACTAATTAATTAATTTAAAAATAACTAATTCGAAATTAAAAATTTGGCCTTCGAGATGCACGAGGGCGGGGTACGTTCGAATTTTTGAGCCAAGTTTCAGGTCTGTAGGTGCTGTGGGGACTTCTGGCCAGCGGTTACAAACGAACAAACACCGTCATCTTTATATATATATAGATTTTTTAAAATTTTTCCAATTCAAAAATCGAAAATCGGGCTTCGAGGTCTGGTGGCCAGCCCCTTTGTGCTTCCGTGTAAAAAATTCCAGGTCCCTGCGTGCGATAGATTTGGCTGGAGAGCTCGGTCAGACAAATGGACAGACAGACAGGCAGACAGACAGACACATTACACTTGCTTTTATTGTTATAGATAGTACAAAACCGAGAGAGTTGGCATTGCGCATTTATAATTTTAAACACTGGGGTTTGTTTGTGGCATTTGTAGAACTGAACCCTGTAATTGTCTATTCTTACTTCAGGTAATTTAGTTGATTGCAATCCTCAACGTTCGTCAGTGCTTTCTGCTTTAACACATTGACTGCCAACTACGAAATAACTCGTAGTGTGTGAGCGTAGCTGATAGTTCACTTGGACTTAAAGCTGTAATCCGTGTTTTTTCCAAAGTTGGAAAAAACACGGAAAAATGGAGCTTGCAGCTACAGAAGACTACAGATCAATGTATCCGACATTGTGGTTCCAAAAGAATTTTGGATCCATCCTTGTTTCAAAAAACGTAATTAATTATAGTCAGTGTTTGCTACTTCGTAAAAATAACTGAAGAGGGGGCAGTTGGGTAAAACGTGACTCCTGGCAAATCTATCAAATTCTCTTAAACTTGATTACTAAAAGAAAAAGCTTCCTGGGGAGAAATGCGCTCTATTTAGCACTTGCATTTGACGAATATATAAATGCCTCCTTCCCGCAGTGCTCTATTTTCGTTAAAACTCGGTAGATTAAATATAAGTTAAGATAATACGAGAGATGTTTGTCACGTCGAAAATCGCCCCGGAATTAATAAACTCCGGTAAACTTGTGGGTCTGGGGTTTTTGGCCACGGGGAATCGATTGGCGCCGGTTTTGAAGCGCTACGGTCGAACAGTTCGGAGTTACAGATAGGATTCATTAAAAGTTTGAGAAGATTTCTTACTACGCCATTTTCTTTATGATTACTCTTATTGTTATACTGTTTCATAGCAACCACGTTTTAACAATGGATTTCATATTTAATCACATCAGCGTAAATTTATGTTTTTATGGTATTTGGCAAATAATTTTTGGCAACACGTTAGAATTGTTATTGTTTTTGAAATTTAAAAGAGATCGATCAAAATAAAGTTAGAATTGGGTATGGGCCGCGGTAGAGCCGCTATATAGACAGGCCGACGCATCAAGCTTAAGTTTCACCACTTTGGATCCAACTCATTAACTTTCACTTTCATTTTTCATTGTTGAGGAATTAGGGTTACCAGAGTAAAGTTTCGGGACATTGCCAAGCTTTGTTAAATTTACGTAAAAAGTTACCAAAAAGCGATAACTGGCCAGAAAAGACAATCCTCACACACGCGCTGGATCCAAAGTGGTAATCTTGATGCGTCGGCTCGTCTATATAGGGGCCTGAGGCCGCGGTAGTCCAATCGGTAAGTCGTCGGACTCGTAACCGGAGGGTCTCGGGTCGATCATATAGCCGCCGATCAAAGATCCACCGTCTTCATTAATGGTTGCTGGGGGACGTTAAAAATGTTCGTGGTCACAAAATCCTCCAAGTGAAACGAAACCTCTGGGGTGTGCTGGGCCAAGGGTTTACTCGGTCCTTGCGCCTTCTTCAAAAATGAACAGAGCGCTCTTCAGGGCCCCATCCCGGTTAAAAATCGAGTTGTGGTATGTACGGGGGGGGGGGGACCTGGAGTGTGAAGTGAAGTGAAAGTCAAAACCAACTGGAACCAAATGCGTACTGGAGAACAGGGACTCTGCATCCATTCTCATCAACCCCTCCCGCGCCTTCGGCGCCAAATGAAATGAAATTAGGTGTGATTTTACGGTGAGCATGGATTAAATAGGGTTGTGTTTTTTAAAATAAATTACGGCTGTTTTGAATGCGTAATTGCAACCAAAGGCTCAAAAATGCTTTTCAAGTTTATCTAAATAAGTACTTCGCACTTTAGAAAAAAACACGAGTTTACAAACCTCTTTTTTTTTAACCGAGCGGGCTCGGTTCCCTGGTACACGTTAGGGGTAATACGAGGAATGGTTGCCAAGTCGAAAATCGCCCCAGAATTAATTAACTCCGGTAAACTTGGGGGTCTGGGGTTTTTGGCCACGAGGAATCACGAGGTTTGGTTTTTCTAAATAAATTTGTCAAAAATATTGAACTTCAACACACTTTAATCTTTACACTGCTCACTTTGTACCATTTCTTTAATTGTATAATTTTTTATTATCAATTACATTTTATTTCCTATGACTTTTCAAACTTTATCTTTGTATAGAATAGTTCCCTTTCCAAACTCTAACTTTGTTTAGAATAGTTTACAATGGTGCACTTTAACCGGTTATCTTTTCACCAATGGTTTCACAAATTTTCTTATGGCATGTATTGTTTTGATAAATCACAATTGAAAATTTAAATCTTCGAGTTAGCTTCGATACCTGTTTTCCTCGAGCGGAGCTCGGTCACCCGCTGGTTAAATATAAGTTAAGATACGTTGGCGGAAATGTTCAAAACCAAACTATTTAAAATCTAAAAAGTATTTTTCATGAACTTTAAAATCCTTTCTGGGTGTCGCCCCGCCTCTCTCCAGACACGCGTGAAACCCAGGGCAGGTTCTCTCCCCCTCCCCTCGTATTGACACTACACGCCTAAGGGGGTACACACATAGGAAAATTAGAGCAACGCAACTCCGAATTCAACCGCAACTTCAATTGAATCGATTATTTCGAAAAGGGAATATCTCTAAAATTTAAAATTTTTCAGGGAGCAAAAAAACTAATTTATAAAAAACGAAGAAGCTTAAAAGGGCTAATTATTGCAATGATAGAACTGCAGAGATGTTCCATTTTCACAAGAATAACATGTTTATACGTTAATAACAGAATGCCATTAAAAGATTGATTTTGAAAAAAAACCGAGATGTTACCTTTTCGAAATAATCGATTCAATTCTGCAGTCAACTTCGGCTGGACAACATCCCTGTGCTGTGCTATTTCGCGCACTTAGTTGAATGAAAAATGAAATTTGCGGGTGAATTGGGAGTTGCTTTGAGCGAATTGTCCTGTGTGTGATACCTCCTAAAGGTACCAGTTTTTTTCAATGCGGTTTTAAAAGGCATACTATTGTTGAGTAACTGTCACCTTACATCTTCCTAATGCCTAAGTGATTGATTGGGATCTGCGTAACCTTCACAATGCTGCCAGGTTAGGTTTGTCTCAGCTGTAGAGTTATCTAAATATTCTCGTTTAGAACCAAAATGTCGGCTGAGTCGTAAAGGTCGGTATCAGCGATCACCATTCGCCAGTGGCAAACTAAAAATTATTTTTGGCAAATATAAGATGTTATGTTGGTCGCCAAAATAGCGATCTACTTTTTTCCCGATTTGCTGTACAAAATTGCTGTACACCTAAATACATAATTTCAATCTAAAAAATGCATTGAAACTTTGTTGTAAAAATAGTCAAAGAAGACCAAATTTATGATTAATTAGCAAACTGAATTAAATGTTTTTTGAACTTCAAGCATGCAGGTGCGTTCAGTTTTTGTTTTATTTGCATAATGTCTATTGTTTAGATTTTAAAATAATTAATTTTCTTTCTCAGAAAAGGTTTATAACTTTTTTGTTAGTATAGTTGTGTTAGATATAGTAATTTAGTTAAGATATATGCAAGTACATAGTGTAATATTACTGTACGTAGAATGAAGTGAAATGGGAGTACAATTTTGGACCTCGGTTCAAAGTGGCCCCTATGTTTTAAGTTTACTGGCCACTGTTAAATATTTTTAGTCTCAAGCTTTACTGAGTCGACTTTCCTAGTATACTTAGGAAATCAGGGACTTGATGAATAGAAATGAATGCAGTACCTTCTTGTAGGTGGGCTTCTCGTTGTAAGAGGGGCTCCGGGAGTGGTTAGACGGGGGCGAGACGGGCCTCCCATTTCTGTCCACCCACATGTAGCCCGAGGAGGCCGGGGACCGACGGCGGGGAGAAGTTGGGGAGCGGTCGCCAGGGATGGCGAGCTTCAGCGATGACCTCCGCCCAGCCAGGATCTGCAAGACACAACAATGCACATTAGACACTTCGAATGGTTTACAACTGCGCGATGGCGGATTTTTCTTGTTCGTAAAAGACCTTGAAAAGTTTTTTTCTGAAAGAATTTGTCTTAATAGTTTGGTGTTTTTATGTGAACAAGGTTTGAAACAAAATTGTTATTTTCAAAGAGACCATGCTGCAATTTATCAGTAAACTGTAGACTTTATAAAAATGAGTTCTTGAGTTATTTGAAGGAAAGCGTTTTTGTGGTTCCCCATATTTACTAGTGAAATATTGGAATATGATGCTTATTCCAATCATTATTTTCAGCGAAAACCAAAAAAGCATGTTTGTACAATAAAACTGAAGTAAAATAGATGATAAATGCAAAAAAAAAAAAGGTTCAAGAAACGTCAATTCATGGTACTGCTATTTAGCTGCTCATGGCAGTACTCTGAACAAAACACTTATTAATGCGGAATCTGATCCTAAATGACCCTATTTGTAACTACTCCTCTTGTATCTTAAAACTGTTATTGCTACTATTGTTAAAAAACTGAAGAAGATCGTTCAAATTTAGGAAGAAGTAAATCATTTTGTTTTAATTGTTAACCTTTTTTAAAGATATGGTGCTACTTTAGGCTGCATGAGAAATATAATGCAAAGTAAATAAATTTTATATTTTATTAGAACTTAGTGCAATGAAAGCAACATTTTAGAGAAGATTAAAAAAATTTAATATTTTATTGAAATCCATAATTATTTTTGATCGACTTAAAGCTACGTTATCGTCAGTAATTGAATTGTTATCTATTTGGGGTCTGATTTTGTACTAAAGGGGTTTGTTGGACCTTTACGTACTGACTCGTAAAAGTCTAAACGTATGAAGATACTGTTATCCCGAGACAATCCATTTTGGTAGATAATTTTATAAAATGAGGATTATAAGGAGATTTTTCTTTTTCTGTTGCTAAAAAATCAAAACTAAAGCTAAATGAATAGACATAAAAATCCCAATTTCACCCACAACAGATGTGGAAAATGTTCTACCTTGATAAATTTGTTGAAAAAGCTTTTCCCTTCATTTAAAACGTCTCTCATACGCTAAAGGTATATTTACTTTATCCACCCCCCCCCCCCGCCGCCCCCACACACACACCACCTTTCGTGAGTTATCTCCTATGTTCGGGAATCTATAACATGACAAAGCTTCTTTTTACGACACCAAACATTATCTTAATTTATTCCAAAAAAAAAACGCCATTGGAGTATTATTCAGAACATAAAAAGTCTAGGACATCGATTTTAGTTGAAATTTTACCGCTCACATATTCATAAATTCATTTCCCTTTTCAATTAATAATGCATTAGATGAAACATATTCGAATGCTTAAACTTTACCTAGTCGCTTAAAAGACATTTATGCCAAAAACAGAGAACGTTCAAAGACTGATGGAGGCTATTAAATGAATTTAATGCCACAGATTCGTAAAATACTGTTAACGTGCGTCGGAATAAAGACATCAAAAGAGCGTGCTCTGTTGTCATAGCAACAGTGGTAACTTATCGAAGACATGAGCGAGTAGTTGTTTCTCGTAGTCATCACTTTTACGGCTCATAAATGAGTTTTTCTTTGTTCGTGAGGCAATATTTTTTGCTTCACAAAATTCTTTCCAGGAGCTTTTACTAAATATTTCTTGTGGCCAGAGTAAATGAATTAGTACGAAAATCGAATTTCAAAAGAACTTTTTTCTTTTTAATTTTGACATCTTCTTTCGCAATTTTATAACCCCTTTTCCTTTTTTACTTCTTTGCGCGAAGCAAAGGAAGCAAGACTATTTTGTTCAGAACAATTTTCTTTCTCAAACTAGTGACAGGGGCACGTGAAATGTCTTGATCACAATGCTCTCTAATTTTATTCAGGGAACAAAATTAGACAGGGAGGAACCACAAATAATGTCACGCTTTGAGGGGGAGGTGGGGGGAGGAGTGTTCGTGAAATTGTGTCAGTTTGTGACGATAAAACGTATGTCATCAGAGAAGATTTGATATTATATATATCAAAAGTAGTATGACATATGACTAGAGCAGAGCAAGGGAGGGGGTAAGGCAAAATGGGGGGGGGAAGGCAAACAAAGCAAAAATTTCTAAAAAAAAGTTGTGCTTTATTGACGTTGAGTTTTCAAAAGAATAATAGTTAACGCATAAAGCAATTTTAACCATTTGCATTTAACCATTACTTCAATAGCTAAGTGGGGAAAAAGTCCATAGTGCCGTAACTATGACAATCATCAAAGGAAAAGTGCGGAAATGGGGAAATTAATTTTACTTTGAGCCGCCTCCTCTGGTTACACAGGGTATAGTAACTTATTACCCTAGTTTTTTTTGTTCACTCTTCGAGATGGACGAGTATCACGTTTGCGAACGTCTCGCAGGTGTGTTGAAATATTTTATTTGCCAATGTGTAGTATGCTATTTCTTTAAAGTTTCTTCGCATTAAGTTTAGTTAAGACTCAAGAGTATAAACTAAAGCAAAACTGCAGTCTACATATTCTTGGATTTTTTTTATTTTCTTGCATTATTTGTAGTGTTTGTATTTTAATACATGAAATACCGTTACTGCTGAAGCTAGATTTTTATCTATATACATAAAAGACTACTTTTGAAAACGTATGTCCGGGGTAATCTTCCAAACTACTGAACCGATTTTAACCATTTTTTCACCGTAGATAGCTACAGTAACAGGGAGCAGGATAAGCTATAATTTATTTCTAAAAAGCTTAGTTTAAAAAAGTTATTATGGAAAACAGTTAATTTCATGTCATTTCCCCATTAAATGATTAAATTTTCAACCCATTGTTGCAAAAATTTGGTGCCATGCAGCAACAATATTGATTGTAATCATATTGAAAATTTTGAACCAAGGCTTCTCTGGAGTAAGTACGGAATTTATTGCCTTCTAAGGATTTTTATGTTTATCTGAGCCAACAATCGCTAACGGGTGAAATAAAGAAAAATTGATTTTGGCAATAGCTAGAGAATAGAAAGTGTTTATAGTCAAAAAAATTTCTAAATTAGGTGCATAAGATGTTTTCACCTCACCAATGTTGTCACGAGGATAGAAACTAATAATGGGACTTATTTTACTATCAATATTTGGAAATGGTTAATTTCAGTGCGATTGATACTGTAAATATGTATTTATTTTAATATAACAAGCTTATAACATTTCCTATTTACTCAAACATTATTTGTAGCTTGCTATTTTTTTTAGCTTGCATTTTTTTTATAGTTTATCCATAACATAGCCATTGTTTACAGAAGTAGCCATTAAGTTTATAGATATACACTTTAGTGTTGGGAAATTTATGAATGAGTTTCACTAAACCACCCTACACCCACAGAAACCCGGGCAGGGCCGGGTACCCGACTAGTTTTAATATAAATGCAACATATAATTTTATGAGCATTGAAAAATGTGATGTGGTGCACACAGCCTTTCCCCCCCCCCCTTTAATTCTTTAAGTTATTTATCCTTGAATATACACTAAAGTCTGATGTGTGGACATAACGCGTCTTCCTTACACGCCCAATTAAAACTTTTTGCTTTTTTATAGCTAAAGCGAGATAGCTGCGTGTGCTAATGAATGTGTATTGCAAGATATCTCTTAAATACGTGTTATATTTATGGCGCTTTATTTTTTTTTTATGAATTCTACGACATTCTCCTACACCTGGGAAGAATAGTTCAAATAAAGAATGTGAGGCTTTAAATCTTTCGCTGTTTTTGTTAACGTCTGAATTTAGAAATTGTATTTAACAACTAAATAATAAGAATATATAAAAGAGCAAAAATAGCATTAAAAGTAGATTAATCCATTAATGACTGACATTTTTTTTTCCCAAAGATATTTTGTATTCTGGTTACAAACAGTGTTTAATGGACAGGAAAAATAATGAAAAAAATATCATGCAAAAAATATTTTTTTTATTAAGGAAAGAAAAATCATCCTTTAAAAGTTACGATAGACCCCAGAGGGTACATACATTTTTTACTATTTTTTTTTCTGCCTACGATATACCGTAAAGTCGGGTTACTTGGACCCTAATGGGTTAGTTGAGCCCATTGCAGTAAAATGATAAAATCTAGGTTTGGTACTTACTAGTTGAAGACTTGCACGTAGTTCGTTGTTTCTCCGCTAGGTAGAAGCACTCTGCAGTGTCTAACGCTAGTACCAAATCCAGATTTTATCATTTTACTGTGGGCTCAAGTAACCCCCTTGTGGGTCTAAGTAACCCGAGTTTACGGTAATTTTTAAAAGGACATTTTATAAGAAGAAATAAAATCAGCAATTAACCTAAACTGGGAAGCTGGGAATAACTTTGAAAACTTAGCTTTTTTTCTTGAGATTATGAACGATGCTATTTTTGATAAAGATCATATTAAAACTGCTACAGAACACACTTTACAATGGTTATGTGCTGCAAACTGTTAATAACGAATTGAAACAATACCAAGGTACTCACTGAACACTATTATTTGGTTGAAATGTTCATTTTGGAGAAATTCAGACCCTTTTTTGGACCGTCCTTAAGAAAGGACGCTAGGCATTAATGCGTTAAAGTGAGTAAATAAGTACTTTAAACGCTTACTTATATTTTAACAAATAATAACGGTTTCCTCTGTAAACATTAAGCGTCATGTATTGGACATTATATATAATGTGTAATTTGAAAATAAATTATCTTATGTTATAAATTACTTTCATTTAATACTGCTTATTTAAATTTCACCCTTAAAAAACGATATTCTTTTACTAAAAATTACTGAACAAGCAAGCAGAGTATCGATTATGTGGGCGATATTTTTAGAAATAAGACTTTAGAGATTCTGCTCAGCAAAAAGAAAATTGGATTAAGCAAATCTTTTTAAAATATCAACAAAGTTTCTCTTCTTCCAACTAGTACATTCTTTATTCTAGTCAATGTTTCATATTTTTACTGCTTAGAATAAAAAATGTTGATGTAAATTCAAGGGTAATTCATGCTTGAAAGTTTTCATTTTTTTTAAACATTTTTAACAGGAATGAATGCTCCAATTGGGAATAATTTTGAACGCAGTTGGAAATCTACACCGCAGGCCATCTTTGCTAAAGCGTTTTAACTTAATTTTCTTAATGGTAATCTGGCCTTTTGAGAGCATCAGACGGCTTTTTATCACTATTTAAGTCGAAGTATTTTGTTGAAAGGTCATTATTGTTACTATTTGGCTAAAGATAATGTGACCATATCGAAACAGGGAAACTCGAATTTCTTATTACTTACGTATGATATTACTTTTTTACAGAAATTATTTTAACCATCACACGATAGTATTGGGCGAAGGAAATGTTTTTACCATTTTCTTTGATATTTCAAGTCTTTCAGTTGATTTTTTTTAACCTTTTTAGCTTAGCATTTTTTTTCCTTTTTTTTTTTTTTTTTTTGATCTAAAATCCCGAGTTTGTGGAAACCCGAATATTTAAAACGTTTCATTAAACATTTATATTTTTGGACTTTTATTGGAAAAAAAAAACAAGAGACTGCATAATATTTAGTCAAAAATTGCTATAGTACCCAGATAACACGATCGTATGTTCAACTTATTCTAAAAGAGTGAGGTTTTAAGTGGGTTTCCCCAAGGATCAGTTTTAGGTCCCCGTTTGTTTATTATTTTTATGAACGATATTCATGAAAATGTTTCTGGAAACATGAATTGTTTTGCTGATGATGTAAAAATTATGGGGTTGTAGAAAACGACGAACAAGTAAATAAGCTGCAACAGGATTTGGATCATATTACTAAATGGGCAGACAAGTGGGGTATGGCAGTTAATGTTGGGAAATGTCAAGTGCTGCATTTAGGTCATGCAAATAAGCATATAAGCTATTATTTACAGGGTTCAGTCATTAATAAGGCAGATAATGTTATGGATCTAGGTGTCTTAATAAATCAGGACTTCAAGTTCAGCCAACAGTGCAGAATAGCTAGTAACAAATCCAATAGGATGCTTGGGTTTATTAATAGACCTATTTCAAACAAATCTAAAAAGGTTATTCTGCCTCTATATAGAAGTTTGGTAAGACCTCATTTGGAGTATGCTGTTCAGTTTTGGTCTCCTTATCTGAAGAAAGATATTAATGTATTAGAAAGGTTACAAAGAAGGGCTACAAGGTTAGTAAACGGATTTTCTAATCTAGACTATGATTCCAGACTTAGAATGCTTAATATGTATAGTCTTGAGCAAAGGAGAACCAGAGGGGATATGATTCAGTTATTTAAATTTATTAAAATGAATGATGTAGCAGGGTTGGATTTTTGCACGGAAAGCAGGACAAGGGGTCATTGTTTTAAGCTGTTTAAACCTCAGGCTAACCTGGAAATTCGAAAAAATTACTACTTTAGCAGGGTAGTGGGAACTTGGAACAGTTTACCGGAAGAGGCGGTAAGGAGCAATGGAGTAGATAGCTTTAAGAGGGCCATTGATCTTCATTGGGGTCTTCAATTTGACTAGGACCAAGCCAGTTGGGCCCAGAGCCTGCTGCTGGTCGTCGCATTTGCATTTGTATTTGTATTTTTATAACAGTTGACTACATAGTGGATAATAAAATTACAGGAGTAACACACCGTATAACCAGGAATTGTGATTGGTATTACAAATTATATAGCTAACCCATTTGAGTCACTAATCTATAACCATCCCCATTGCAAGAGTCGTACTGTTCGTAATGAATGAACATTTGTCAGCTGCGTTGAACTTAAATTTAAAAAAAACATCCTTTAGTATCTGCCAAAAACATACTATTCATTATTATTGATTCAGGCTTCCAAGCTATCCGTAAATTATTTGAATTGGTCTCTAGGTTTGTTCGAACCTCGGTTCTTCTTTGCATTCAGACATGCAAAGACTTAAAAAGAGACTAAAGATAGGAACTTTCCTCTTCAGTCTCATATCTAAGCTTCAGAATTTAAAATAAATGGTACTGCCATCTCTCGAAGAGTGAGACAGTTATCATCGTCTTCTTTTGGGGGACAGCGATGGGTTTGTTATTGGCGCACCGTTAGAAATACCCATTTTCAAATTTCCCTGCATTGAAAGAGGGAGCACGAAAGTGGCAAAATGACTCCTTTTTTGCAAAAATAAATGGATTTTTACTTATATTTCAATTCACTTGAAGTTTTAAAATCTCATTTTCGGAATACATAAAAGAAACATAAACAAGTAGTAAAAATAAACAAATAAAGTAGGTTAGAAATAATTAGTAAAAAAAAATACAATTGGTGTTTTTTTCAATGGAATTTGTTTTTGTCGTTTTCCTAAAATCCTTGAACTTTTTGAAATCAATTAATCCTGCAGTAACATCTGAAATTTACTGACGGTTGAAACAAAAATAACAAAAATTATTTACTGTAGTCAAAAAAAAAAAAAAAAAACTTACCTAGAAATTCAGTGATTAATTTCAAGAAAAATTAATTTCTGTGCTTCATAAATGATTCTAAGTTATGAGAAAAATACAAAAAAAGCCTATGTTTCACAAAGTACCATATATTTTTATTTATCCATAAAGCATTGCCATGAATTTCAAAATGTACAGCCTTGCTATAAACCTCCTTGATTAATAAAGATGAAATGATTCTTGGTTTTTCTACTTTCGTACGGATTCTCTGTGATTTATTTAGCAACATTTCGCATATTTTTCATTTTCATTACGTAATATTTTCCATCAAAGAAGGTTTTTTTCCTTTCGAATAAAGATGTTTACTTTAATTATTTTTAATGAAAAAATATTCCCTTTCTTTATTCGTGATTGCAGCTCTGTTTGACATTTTCCATCTTTAATCAAGTAGCAACATTTTTTAAAGATTGCTCTAATGATAATAAATATCGTGGCTAAAGTTTAGAGCGTACTTCAGTTATGATGATTTTTCCGTAAGAAAAATGTTTTACTTCAAGACGTTGCAGATATTTTTTTTTTATAAAATGTACTCTGATTTTTTTTTATGTTGGTTAATTATGCTTCAATATTTTTTTCTAATCAGTTTAACAAAATAATCTCCAATTAGCTCTGCTGGCTAACGTTGAAACTACCCCATTTTTATAACTGATTTTACGTTTTTCTAAGTCTATTTTTGATAGCAAAAAATCTTCGCAGCTCATACAAATTTTTATACGTCTTTTTCTTCGCTTATATAGGAAAACTCTCGTGAGTCACCAAAAAGCCACCCGTTAAATTTATCTGTTTATTGTTACAATTCAATTATTTTGTACAACTTACAAAAAGATTCGTTTACTACCATATTACGACAGTTTTCTAAATAAAGAAAAAAGGAAAATAATGTGGCTAATAATTTCGTACAAATGCCGGTGATTCATCTCAACCAAATTCTTTCATTTTTTTCGTATTTTACATCATCACTGAAAATCACAAAATTTATGTGATTAGAGGAGGGCGGACATGATAAATTTTAAAGATAATGTTCAGTGGAGCGCACAATACCAAATCTTGAGGCGTCATGTAAAATGTTTTGCTACTTTTCCATTGAAGATGCTTGACTAGAAGCAGTTTTATATATTTTGTAATTTTAAATTATTTGTAGAGATTTTAATATTCATGTATGAATACTTGGAGCCAGGGCCGTCATTTCAAGTTTTTTCAGGGGGTGGGCAAAGGGTCCAAACACGATGCAATTTCATTGAAAAACACAGAAAACCATGTCTACTTATATGTAAATACATTGATTTCCCAAAGTCAGGGGAGGGGTGGGGCAATTGACCCCCCTAAATGACGGGCATGCTTGGAGCTAAGAATTTCGTAATTTAGAAACATTCAACAACTTTAGTTTCTAAATTCTGGAGTTGACATTCTTTGTAGATATCGCCAATTATTTCAAAAATGCTTTTACTTTTACTCTCATACCACCACTCTCATGTCATTAGACTCTACTGTAATCAAGGTAGAAAGAAAACAAGTACTAAGACTAAATTAAAAATTTAAGCAACCCCTGACCCTGATTGCCGATCTCATATTCAAACGAACTTCTCTGGTCATAAAACATTTTTTGTTTTCCAGAGGATATGGTAAACACGGAAAAGGAAAGATAATCCTTACGAGTAAAATTTGCCAATTGCAAAAGCAGAATAAAGAGGAAACTTTGAAAATTCTTATACTAAAATTAATTACAAGTATTTTAATAGTTATCAAATAGAAACTGGCAACAGATGCACTTTTTAAAACCATTGAGTTATCTTTCCTCATCTGCCAATAATGACATCCGTTTCCTATCCCGTAGATTTAAGCCTTAGCTGCATTTGCTAAAACACGTTATAATTCATTCAAGTTCTATTTTACATCGAAGTTCCAAACACATTTTATTCAAAGCAGAATTTTCCCCCTTTCTTTTGGTACTCTTGTTTTAAATTTTCTAGTATATTTTCACTGCAAAAATTGCAAAAAACATTTTAAATGCTTTTAATTAATATATTTGTTAATTAATGTCATCGAAGAACGCGACCCAGCTAAGAAAACTCTCGATTACTTCACCTTTCAAACATTTTTTTTTCAAAATCGGTCTATCCGTTTAGGCTGTATATTGCCACAGACGGATACACAGATACGTCAAACTTATAACTCCCTTCCTTGTTGCGACAGGGGTTAACAAGTCGCTCTTGTATGAACTGTTCAATCTTCCCAAAAAATGTTTTCTTGATATCTCCATATATTATTTCTCTAAGCCGAATCCTATACCCGGTCGAAACTCGCTCATTTCTTTATCGAATTGCGTGAAAATTTATGATTTTGAAGCTTATCCCGCGGGCTATTGACGAAAATTAGACCCACCCTCTAAAAAGTGTCGGTTCGTTTTTTATTCGAACTTCAATTTTTGTTCACAAAATTGACTCTATCTAGCGAAATAATTGTCGTATCGTCTCCATTTTGATTTCATTCGAAAGATTAAAAAAAATGCGTTCTTTAGAACGTTTCTCCGCTAGCGCGC